>JAPFBL010000219.1:462500-644190 GCA_026182355.1 Hermatobates lingyangjiaoensis | reverse complement strand
CTAGTTCCTTTCCAAGATATAAATTTGAAAGGCTTCGGGCATACGTATTTCTGGGTTTTCTGCTTTTCCCTTGTGGCCTATACTTTCATCTATATCAATGATCAAACCACAATATAAAGGGAAAACAAGACTAAGATCTTTCTACCGTAACAAGCGGTCTTCTCAGAGTCAAAAACCCAACTGAGGGGTTTTTGACTTGACAAAGACCGCATGTTACGGTTGAAAGATCTTAGTCTTTTTTCCCATTTCTTATTGTGGTTTGATCATTGATTGTTATTTCACGTGTTTATGTGAAATCTTTTTTTCATCTATATATATATCATGATGAACAAAAAACGGTCCGGCAGAACAAATCACACCCAAAATAATAATAAAATAATTTTTGATATATATTTATATACATATATATTATAATCAATACTCTTGTTTGCACGTACTATTTTTCAAGTATTTTTTCAACTACATAAAAAATCACACCGAAAAAGTACATAAAAAAGGTACTTGTAATCAAGGGTATTGATTTTAATACATGTATAAAAGAAGGTTTGCTTCCTAGTTATATATATATATATATATAAATCAATTGAATTATACATCATCCGTTGGATAGAATAGGTATATTTAAAATTAGCCAAATACAGATTGAATAATACACTTAATTATTTCAACGTCCAAACCACATAAAAGAATGTTATTATCAAGATACCTATATTTAAATAAATTGTTAGTTTGTATCATTCGGTGGACGCTTTCGAGTCTTCATTCCTGTGTTTTTTCTTTTCTTTTTCTTCTGATGACGCAAAAAAGCGGAAATGATCCAATATAAAGATTTCACATAAACTCATGAAATAACAATCAATGATCAAACCACAATAATATGGCTTGATCATATATATATATATATATATAAGAACACAGAAAAACACCAGTTTATTAGATATCTATAAACGTTATATTAGTTTATTACAAATTTCAGTAAATAATTATTAAAATACGAATAATTCTGCCAAAAAAATGTAAAAATATTATTAATAGAGATCGTATTTTAACATAGCCAATGATTGTCAGGTATGTATTCATCATGTTGACGAATACAAATCTTATTAATTATAATTCATTCATTTATTGTAAAACTTTTTTTATGTAAATATCCGAAACGGACAAATAAAGTTCAATGTAGCTGAAGAAATATAGAGAAATTAAAAACACACACTTACAGTCTCTAATTTTCGGCACTTGGTTTCCCTCTCTTATCTCTCATTAAGACGGTTTCAACAGAAAATTAGAGACTGTAAATGTATGTTTTTACTTCTCTATAAGATAAAATATATTAATAAATATACCTTAATATGAGTTGTTAAAATATACCTTTATACAATATATTATATCATTATTAATAATTAAATATTATTTATTATAAATAATATAATTATTATATTTTATCAATGTAGCATATATATTGTGATATATAATTAATACATATCAATTATTATTTAATTAATGATATTGCTTCTAGAAAACAGTTATAATAATAATTATATTACAAATTTTTATGGAGAAAAGCTAACCTTCTGTTTTGTAAAAGGTTCTAAGGGCCTCTTATGAGACACTAACCGACTCACCCTTTAATCCTCAGATGGTGTCATTAGTCGACTTTATGGCTCATAATGTCCGCACTACGTCATTTATATCGATTATATTCCAATATAGACTTTCATTGAACCTTATTACTTAATATATTTTATATTCCAACAAAGTATAAACTTTATCACTTCTTATGATATAAGTTATTGAGAAAATTATTGTAATATACGTACTGAGTTCACAGAGAACACTTTATATCAAATATTTTTTTTTCAATTTACCTAATAATAAATTACTTAGCAACAGAATTAATTACATTTGAGATTTACTTCTGTCTGTATCTTTAAATGACTTATTTAATCTGTATTATATATAGCTTTTATATATCTATTATTTATTTAAAAATGAATTCTGCTTTTGAATACAGAACATCAAATGCCAATAATCTTGTGAAACAGTTCAAATAAAACTGTTTGAACTGTTTCACTATATCATTAATCTACAATTATTTATTATACAATCAATAATCCACAATAGATAATGATCTGACTAAACTTAACTACAAATTTTTAAAGAATATATATAATTTTAAAATTTTTAGCAAATAAATATATACTCCATTTTTAGTCTTATACGACCCTGATCCTGTATATTTAAAAAAAATAATAGGATGGAAAAAAAAATAAATTATGTTGGTTTTGAAATAACCAACCATTAATTATCACTAACTCTTTAAATATTTTAGATATATAACTTGAATAAATATTACAAATAGTTTATTCTATATAAATATCTTACAAAGTTAATGATTGTATTAGTTATTTTTAGGATATAATTAATCTGAAATCTCTTTATATCTATATAGTTTACTAGTTATAAAATTAATAATGGCTTAATTTGAAGATGAAAGAAAGGAAAATATTTAATTTACTTTAGAAAATATCTGTTCCTTACACAATTTTTCTAGTTTCCAGAATTCCTTTCTCGTATCTTAATTAAAACTATAAAGCTTATCATCAATTTCCTAGTCGACTTATTTCGAATGTACAACATTCATCATCAGGACAATAATTAGAATAATAGTAGGATTGTTAGTTTCTATTGGAATGTTCACAGGACATCGCCCTGGATCACGGGGCATTATCGGGGATTAAGGTAGGGTGGTTGGACTCACCTACTACCTGGCTAATCTGGTTTAACATACTGGAAAATAGTTTTAAAATTCCCCAAGAATTATTACGTTGTATATGTATGGCTCCCTGCTTTTCTTGAATTATTATTGCTTCTAATATTTGTAATTTAACATGGATTCTTTCTTTAGCGATAATTTTCGAGGAATTGACCATCATTTCTCTTGTGAGTTTTGTCTTATGCAGTGCTGTTGTATGGCGTTTTGGCGCGCTGGCAGAAATATGCATCGTAAAACTTCTTAATAATGAAGTCGCGGTCATTCCTATATATGAGCTTTTACGTACCTCGAAGCTCCCGATATTACATGAGTACTCATATACAATATATATTTTATATTATAAATGATCAAACCACAATAAGAAATAGGAAAACAAGACTAAGATCTTTCAACCGTACCAAGCGTACAGAGTCAAAAAACCAAACTGAAACACTAGATGCAGAAAACATCTGGTGAGGGATTGAGAAGAGTGGGAGAGAAGTGAGGTATTTTAAAAATAGTGAAAGCGCCGGAAAGGACTAATGTCCAGAAAGGGATGTTTGGGGAAACAAAGGAGTACAGTAAGAAAAAGTAAAAAACTATCCGCTAGCTGTCAACCCTCTTAGAAGAGGCTATTGTTCTCGTAACGAAAGTATCACGTTTGAAGAGACCGTTACTAATGTTTATAGTATTTGATCTATTAAATTTAATTAGAGACGATTCAATGATATTTTTTAACAACATTCATTTTTCATAGGTAATAAATGATTGGACAGGAGCTAAATTTATTACCTGTGAAAAATGAATGTTGTTAAGAAAACTTATATTATAAGATACATCAAATATTATAAACTTTAGTAACGGTTTATTCAAACTTGATACTTTCGGCCTCTTCTAAGAGGGTTGACAGCTAGCGGATAGTTTTTTACTCTTTCTTACTGTACTCCTTTGTTTCCCCAAACATCCCTTTCTGGACATTAGTCCTTTCCTGCGCATTCACCCTTTTAAAATACCACTCTTCCCTCCCAATCTTCTCAACCTCTCACCAGATGTTCTCTGCATCTAGTGTTTCAGTTGGGTTTTTGACTCTGACGAAGACCGTTTGTTACGGTTGAAAGATCTTAGTCTTGTTTTCCCACTTTCTTATATGTTCATTATAAACCCTATTTCACCTTATTTGAAGCTGCTTGGAGAGAATTGTCTGAATATGAATGGTAAATCCCAAAATAGAGTCGTGATAAAAATTAAAAATCCGTAGTTAGTTGTATTCCAAAAAAATACCATATGTTTCTTTGTACCTAAATGTTCCTAGTTTTATTTTTATAACTGACAGAAAGACAGATTTTTGTATTTTATATATGCAGATTGCATAAAATACGTATTTAATATTCCAGTAGGCTTACTAAAACTAAATAAATGGTTTGACATTAATAGTTTTGGGTTTCAATAGCCCTGGCAATTATTTTTACTTTAATTTTTTTTATAGATTTTTCAAAAAAAAAATAGTGTGTAAAGATTTGTCAGAAGTATGAAATAAATTGGTGAGTATATTGAAATCCAATTTAAATGTTTAATTCAAGGGAAAATGGTGACCAGTTGAGGTTGGGTAGGCAGTGAGCAAAATTAGTTGTGTTGAGATTTCAATTTAATGGTTGTATGAGTTGTAATGAGTTTCTGCCCTGTTTAGGGAACTCGTTTTATTAGGTTTGTCCAACAATTAACAAGCAGGCCGATTCACCTCTACTATCGCCTTTACTATCAGAATCTCTAACAGTAACCAAATCACTTTTGTCTCTAACTTCCACAATTATAACCAAATAGCTTTATATTATCCGGAATTCATAGTATATATGTCTTTTAATCGCTTAAACTACTTAAAGTGTTCTTATGTTCTTTATATATCTATGTATAAATAAATGCAGTGTCTGTATGTAAGACGGAGTTCTTGTTGGCCTATAACAGACCAGCCTAAATAACTAACATACATATTAATTATTCATTACGGGGAAAAGAACCGGATTGTGATTTTAATGGAGGCAGCCAGATTAGCACAATAGAAATGTTCTACCCTTTGTACACGTAAATCCGGGGTTCAATACTCATTCTGGCCCTCGCTTTAGTCACGCTTAATGTGAATAAATCTCAGCGCGTCGTCATACTTCTTTGTCGGGACACGAAGTTAATGGTCCCAAGACTATACTATGTCAGGTTCTCGTTAAAAATCCCTACCCTAAATATACTTGACGTACATTTAGAACTTCCATTGTAAAAATAACAGGTAATATTCTTTGCCCTTTACTAAAAATAGTAGCTTCGTTAGACTTCAGCAGACACTTGACAACAGAGACGTAGAACACTTGTTTTGATTGAAACATTCTGGTCATTTTCGGTTTCTGATTTCCTACTGTGAATTTGATATTCATTTGTATTCCACGTCTTAATTGTGAAATCTTGTTATATAGATAATGCTTAACCTCATCAATAAATGATATATGTAAATCATTAAACCATAGTAAGAAATTAAGATTTAGGACTAAAACCTCTTAAACAAAATAAGCGAAATGTGAAAAAAAAACTAAAATCTTTCAACTGTTAAAGCCGTCATTGTCAGAGTCAAACCCAACTCGGTTGGGTCTTCACACAAAGACCGCTTGTTACAGTTGAAAGATCTTACTTTTTTTTCACATTTCATATTGTGGTTTGATCATTGACACACACACACACACACACACACACACACACACACACACACACATATATATATATATATATATATATATATATATATATAGTTCAATATAGAAATAGAAATATAGAGAAATCAAAAGAACACACAGTGTGTCAATATAGTTCAATATAGAAATAGAAACATAGAGAAATCAAAAGAACAATTTTTTGATTTCTCTATGTTTCTATTTCTATATTGAACTATATTTGTCCGTTTTGGATCGCATTTACAACGAAAAAGTATATATATATATATATATATATATATATATATATAATATCTAGTTAGCTTCAGCTACTTAAAGGGACTACTTCTGCCCGATGACGACGACTGTCAAAATATCGTTGTGAGTCTTTTGTGTTGTGTCTTTATTTGTTTTTCTCTTTCCTGTGTGAAAGAGAAGAGAAAAGAAAAAGTGAAATGAAAGAAAGAGAAAAAACTGTATGAAAGAGTGTGAAAGATATATATACATATATCTTCGTTTATAAGTGTCTTGTTAAATTTTATACCTATTTTGAATTTCACAACTTTTCTACTGAGTGTCTCAATTTCTTTAATACAGATTCTCCATGTTTGTGGTACAAGATAGATTAATTGACCAAAATTTTTATTTACATAGCCCGACACGTGTCTGTCATCACTGACCATTATCAAGGATTATAGTTGTTGTGCGAAATCATAACTGAACTATACATAACTAAAATATAACTACAAAATATTCATAATTAAATAAGCACTCAATATTACATTCTAATGTAATATTGTAATATATATTACTTAGAATGTAATACTGAGTGCTTAATTAATTATGAATGTTTTGTAGTTATATTTTAATCATGTATAGTTCAGTTATGATTTCGTAGAACTACTATAATTCTTGATAATGGTCAGGGAGGACCGAAACATGTCGGGCTATGTAAATAAAAATATAAAATTTTATGGCTATATAAATAAAAAAAGGCATACAATTTAACAAAACAACACACACATATATTTATATATTATATATATATATATAAACTAGAATTTAAAAACAACACATAGAAAGGAAATCACTGAACTCACTACTATATTTACGATGTCCTCGTCTTCAGGAAAAGAAGTGAATCGCTCCAAAGGCTGATAACGACTGACTTGGCGTTCGAACTGAAGCACTCAAACAGTGTAGCCAACTTTCGGAGGAAAGGTAGACAGGGAAGATAAAGAGATACAAGCCAAATAAAAATTAAAAAATGAAAACATTTAACTAAAATAAAATTAAAAGCTGATAACAACTTAAAAAAAAAAATCAACGATTGAGGTTAAGCCCAGGAGCCGATCTACCGCCCATGAAGACTAATAAGTGCTTCTTCTGAAGTTGTCAGAGTAACTTTCGATATATTTAATATAAATATATATATATATATATTATTAGATATATATTTTCAAATTTATTATATATAACATATCGATAAAAAGAATTCACATAAACACGTGAAATAACAATCAATGATCAAACCACAATAAGAAATGGGAAAACAAGACTAAGGTCTTTCAACCTTAGTCAGAGTCTTTTCGATTTAATGTCTTTTCGAAAAAATTGAGATATTTTGTCTTGAAATTTGAGGTTACATTACCATATTTATATTGTATTGATTATATTGATTTTTTACACTTATTTATTTATATATTGATGATTAAGTTGGTGATGTTTGTTTGTGCTTACATTCCTGAAATTATCCAAGATTTAAATCAAATGTGAGAGTAGCTAACATACTTGCCTCTAGAGTAGTAGATCTGTTTGTAAATTATCAGTTAGCCATAAAATTGTGGTATTATAGTTCTCTCCAAACTAATACCTGTTACCTATGAGAAGTGCTATGTTTAAAATTATCGTTATTTAATAACGATAACTCTTTTCTATATGAATAGAAATACAAGAATGGTGAAAACTTTATTATGGTTATTTGGGAAGGTTATATAATAAATGGTTATAAGTTTATATAAACTGTAGGTTATAGAAATATTAGTGTTATAAAATAGGTTATTGTTATAAAATATAGTTTATGTTATATTTATTGCTCTTAGGAAGGTTATATAATAAATGGTTATAAGTTTATATGAACTATAGGTTATACAAATATTAGTGTTATAAAATAGGTTGTTGTTATAAAATAAAGTTAATGTTATATTTATTGCTATTAGGATAGGTATATTTGATATTATGAGTGAATTATAGGTAACCAATAATAACTGGGGTTATACAAACCAAAATGTCTTAAAATGTTTTGAGATAAATGCAAATTTTAAACATGGTACAGGAGAGTTGAATGCTGAGAGGCAAACATTAGTAGCAGGCTGGAAGAGAATATAAGAAGGTATCATTTTTACTCGCACGTGACTTCTCCCTGCTGCCCTTTATGCTCCAAGTGATTTGTGTTTCGTGATTTATGATACCAGAGGAACAGTCTTCCCTGTAACATGCATAGTTGAGGAGAAAACAATAGTCTTTCTGAATACTAAAAACCAAGAGTTACATTTTTTCTTTTTTTTTTGTTCTTTTAGAATATTTAATGTTTAAAAGAGTTTGCAACCTCTATTACATTGGTTAACAAACTTCAACCACTATCTACCGGTAACGTGTTCATTAAAGTTACACTAAAATCACTCTTTAACTAAATTAGCTCCATGTATCAAAGGAAATCTAATTATCAGTGTACTCATTAATCCGTCATAAATAACATTTTATTAATTAATAATATTGATGTAACATAATAAAACTAAATGAATATATGTTCAGAATTATAGTATTCAGCATATTAAAAACAAGAATCATTTAATGAAATGGGCGAATGCCAAGGAACTGATGATTCTATCTTCAGACTTCGAAAGGAACCTTGTGGAAAGTGCCACAATCAAGTATAGCTTATATGTTATAGTCAAACATAAGCTGTACTTGTTCATTATGAATAATGTCAGGGATAATTGCATGTTTTTTTAACCTTTATCAACAGCAACCCAGGACTTTGTAAATTAGATAATGTTTTAAAGCTGAGGGTATAGTCAAACAAATTGGATCTCTTACAATTTTAAAACCTATCAATATGAACTTTAATCAAACTGGTAATTCTCCCCCAGTAACCTAGTTTTTTTCTTTTTCCTTTATAATTGTTTTTTTTTCATTATTGTTCTTTTTTTGCCTGTTATTTTAAAAATGTGTATATTTTAACATCTGTTTACATTACCTTCCCATATTTTGTTTTTTGTAACAATGTTGTAACCTCTTTTGTTATCATTCTCTGGTTGCTCTCTGATAAGATGAATTTGAAACGCCTTACAATATGATAATTTTTATTACAAAATAAAATAATAATTTCATCTGTACATTGCTTAGAACTGACTCATTTCAAATTTTCTTTACATTTCTACATTGGAAAACCGAATCTACCCTCAGAAAAATTTCTGTCAGTTTGTCTGTTTGTCCGCAAAATTTTGTCACAAGTAAACTCAGCCACCATCAAACATATCAAGCTCAAACTTTGACAGTAGATTTGTGTATGTCTAACTTAAAGTATAGGCTCTGAATTGATTGGAAACTCAACGTAGAAGTGATGTTATGGACGTTTAAAGGAAAAACGTTTGTCACAAGTAAACTCAGCCACCATGAGACATAGAGACCTGCAACTTTGACACTAGATTTGTGTATGTCTAACTTAAAATATAGGCACTAAATAGATTGATAATTCAGTACGGAAGCGAAGTTATTGGGCTTTAAGCTGTATTTTGCTAACTTCACAGACATGTTTATTTTGAAAATACACAGGTGTAGTAAGTAGGTATTTTTGTTGATTTTAATTTCATTTGAGCATATGCATATATTGCGTACTAGCAAATGTACCCGTCTTTGACGGAATCAAAAATTCTATTATACTTGGTATTCCAAAATATCAATTATAGTATATTACTAATACTATAATTAGAAATTATAGAATAGTAGAAAACACCATTATTAGTACAGTGTTAAACAAATGCCTCTGTATACACTACATTAGCTGTCTGTCCTTCAGGGTCATGGAAGAACAATCAGTTGAAACCTCTGACTATTGAGCAAGTAAACTACAGTTGACCATGTGAGAAAAACTTGGTTTCGCTAACATTGAATTCCTGCGTTAGATGAAGTCTCCCTTAGGACTTAGTTAACGTCATTGCGAAATAGACTCTGACGGGACTTTGCAATCATTTGAACGGAAACAGACAGTGGTTCGGAATCAATGGAATGCGTGGTATACACACAGACTCCCCAATACCACATCCAGTCATTATGTCCGCCTCTATGGCATATCTGTGTAGAGCACGAACTCAGAGTCGTGTCCCGTTGCACAGTTTTTGGGGCACTCATGTTTCGTAACATGAAATTTGTTACTGCTATAAATTACAGCATCATTGGTGCTCCTACTTTAAGTTTTTACTCATGAGCAGGCAGTCCAGGAGAAATAAATTCAGAGTCAATAAATTCAATTAGATAATGAACTGCTTCTTCATCACTAATCCAATCTCTTTACTGACTTGTAAGTTCTTTCCTCGGTTTCATATAGCGTAAGAACTTGTTTGTTGATTTCTCCTGCCTGTTCATATTAAGGACTGAGAATTGCACGTTTACAAAACATTTATTCTCAATAGATAGTACATCCTCAACTCTGTGAAACTCCATTTCAATGATGTCAAATACGCAATATATTCATATGCTCAATTGAAATTAAAATCAACTAACAATACCTACTTGCCACACCTGTGTATTTTCAAAACAAACTTGTCTATGAAGTTAGGAAAATACAACTAAAAGCCCCATAACTTCGCTTCTGTACTGAATTATCAATCTATTTAGAGCCCATATTTTAAGTTAGGCATACACAAATCCAGTGTCAATGTTTCAGCTCGCTATGTCTTAAGGTGGCTGAGTTTACTTGTGACAAACCTTTTTGCGTTAAACGTCCATAACTTCACTTTTACGTTGAATTTCCAATCAATTTAGAGCCTATATTTTAAGTTAGACCTACACAAATCTACTGTAAAAGTTTTAGCATATATGTTTTGTGGTAGCTGAGTTTACTTCTGACAAAGTTTTGCGGACAAACAGACAAACCGACAAACCGACAGAAATTTTTCTAAGGGTGGATTCGGTTTCTCAAATTCTAAAATGTACAGACAAAATCATTATTTTATTTATAAAGATTTGACATCACCAAAAAGGCGTTTCTCAGAGTTGAGGATGTACTATATTTAAAAATAAATAGTGTTGTGAACTAGCAGTTCTCAGATCTTAATATGAACAGGTAGGAAAAATCAATAAACAAGTTCTTACTCTATATCATGCCGAGGAAAGAACTTACAAGTCAGTGGAGAGAGTGTTTAATGATGAGGAAGCAGTTCATTATCAAACTGAATTACTTGACTCTGAATTTTTCTCCTAGACTACCTTCTCATGAGTAAAAACTTCAAGTAGGAGCACTATTATGGTGCGATTTATTATCAGTAACAAATTTCATGTTACGAAACGTGAGTGCCCCAAAACTGTGCAACGGGATGTGACTCTGAGTTCGAGCTCTGCATATTCCATAGAGGCGGACATCATGAATGGGTGTGGCATTGGGGAGTCTGTGTGTATACCACGCATACCATTGATTCCGAGCCACTACCTGTTTCAGTCGACACGATTGCAAAGTCTTTTCAGAGTTTATTTCGCATTGATGTTAACTAAGTCCAAAGGGAACTGTATCTAACGTAGGAATTGGAGTTAGCGTGTCCAAGTTTTTCTCACATGGTCAGCTGTAGTTTACTTGCTCAAGAGTCAGAGGTTCTAACTGTTTGTTCTTCCATGAACATGTGGTGTATACAGAGGAATTTGTTTAACACTATACTGATAATAGTATTTTCTACTATTCTTTAATTACTAATGGCATTTTGAAATACCAAGTATAATAGAATTTTTGATTCCGTCAAAGACGGGTACGTTTGCTAGTATATTACATGGATATTATATATATATATATATACAAAACTATAGTTTATGGGGACTTGGTCAGTTCTTCAGGTTCAATTTATACTCTCACTGCTAACGTTTTGGTCTTTATTTAAAACCTTTTTCATAGGCAGAAGTATTAATTTTGAAACAGAAAAACTAAGTATTACATTACAAATTATTTTACAAAGAAAACTAGTATGTGGATTTTAACAACAACTGTAGTCTGAATAAACACGTGACACTGAACTTCATACTTCAGTATGAAGTATTTTCATACACAAAATTTATCCTTCTGGCTATGAAAAAGTTTTATTCCATTAGTTCTGACTTATGGTCCTCAAAGGAAGACGGCGACAGTGAGGAATATGAGGAACTCCATACCAGATGATTATCAATGCAGAAAAGCTTACTAGGGATTAAGAAACAAGAATAAATAAGGAATGAAATAATAAACAGAAAAAAACAGGGAAAAAAAAGATTTTAATTATAATGTGCGCACTAAAATGTAAGTGGGCAGTACTTTTCATGAGGGTGACGAATGATAGATGGTCAAAGGTGATTACTGAGTAGTGTCCTAGAGAAACTAGAAGAAAATTGGGACATTAGTTTAAAGAATCTGCAGGACCAGTGTGGTTCAAAGTATCTCCAGAAAAGAAAAAAAAATGGATGAAGTTGGGAGAGGCCTGCGCCCAAAACTGGGCCTAGTTTCACAATTAAAAAACAAAAATACTAAAACTTTATTTAACGATTATTTTTTATAAACAAGTTTATCAAAAATTATGTTTTTACGAACAATTTTTAATTTTTTTGTCAAATATACGACTATTATTATTCAGTTGGTTAGTTTCTTAAAAGATTTGCATTTAAATACTACCTTTAAATCAAGGATTAAATGAACAAAAATGTGAATGCATACATGCATTGTTTAGTACATAATCCAGCCTTACATTGTGACGTTAGTCGTAATGTAGAGACTAGAACTTTTGAATCGATGGTCACTATATCTATGTATATGTTTAAAAGAAATTTCATAAGAGAGATCACAACAACTCAGTATTATATTTCATCTGTATCGTCTTCAAGGTGAAGGATTTGAGTCACTAAGAAGGTAAACTAGGACTCTTTATCTTAGGAGTGATTCACATTTATCTACCTGATAACGACGCGGTTGAAATATTCTTAGACAGTTTTGGTCCTAAGTTGCATATGTTTTTTTTTCTGTGAATTAGTTCATTTAGTTCATGTAATAGTTTTTTTTAATTGTTTATATGCATTAACTAAATTCACAGAAGAAACACATATAAGGGAGATAACAAAAAAAAGAACGTATTTTTTATGTGTTTTTTTCCATTGAATAAAAATAAAAGATAATCGTGAATACTATAATCTATCAGTTGTAAACTAAATCATATTTTGAATTGAGAGGTCTTAGAGACAAGTAATCATGTCAACTTATTAAAATAATTTATTTAACGATCTTTAGATCTATACTTTACTTAAACCAAAATTATTGCTCTCATAGAATATTTTTAAACTAATTTTGTTTTCTTTACTCAAATTTGTTCTCTTTACTACTTGAAGTAAATAGTAGTTTAAATTCATTTGGGATGTAATTAAAAACGATGAATGCATCAATCAAAGAAATGGTAATCTTACAATAAAAAGATAAATTAATAAAGTAATAAGAAGTATCAATTCTAAATAGATTTATTTAATGGTACTATGCTTCTTTTTAGTATAATAATAATAACTAAGTTTAAATATAAAATTCAGTACAGGTCATTCTGAATATATTCATTAAATTAAGTGAAATGTAAAAAAAAGTAGAAATATTTTTAGAAAATTATAGAAAAAGAATGTTTAATAATAATAAAGTTTCAAGTTTATCCAAGGAAGAGCAGACACGAGCCAGGAGTTGGTTTACTATATAAAACACCTTTTACCGTTTTTATTGCTTCTCTTTATTGATATGAGTTGGGCAAGCATATGGATGTTATGGAAAATCGATGCCAGGAGTCCATCTTGCAAAGAGGTTCAGTTTAGTGGGCCGTTATGCAAATGGACTATTCGTCTGCTGAAATATTTCCCTCAATTCGCTGCATATCTAACAACAATTATAATTCTTTTTCAAGCATTTAAATTGTTACTATATGAAACAACATGACTATGACTTTTTAAAACAACTGTTCTTCCCAAATAAAAACCTCATTAAAATGCATTTTTTCTTATTACAAAACAGGTTAACAATATTAGTATTTCAAAAATTAATACATTGTTTAAAAAAAAAAGGAAACTGTAAATGCATTTCATATGAGATTTCTTAGCTTACATCTTTTTAATGAAAAATTTCAGCTACACTTGTTTTTAATTTTTGTTTCAACTCTTAGAAAAAACTGCATTTTTATAAAAAGAGGAAAACTTTAACAAGTGATATTATTATTTAGTGGATTAACTTTAATAAATATAATAAATTTATAAATGCTTTAGATAATGTGTTTACAAATGTCTGTGTGGTATGAAGTGTATCTTACTCTGTTGTTGATGTAGTGGCACAGATTTGCCAAAAATGAACCTTTCATTAATATTTTCCCGAATAGGTTAGGCTGCAGTCGAAGTCTCGCAAGGAACACACATAGACCAAATATTGGCCCTTTGTGCCACCACAAAATGAAGATTGCTTCTATTTTGCTTATCTCAAGAGTATTTAGAGCAGGGATCTTAAACGAGTAAATTGACATCGTACAGACTTGGGAGCAACGGCTTAACATTTTCTAAGGCAGCCCAGTTAGCTGAGTGGTTAACGTACTCGCCTCTGAACTGGTAGGTCCAGGCATCGATATCCACCTGGCCCTAGATTTATTCACGTGGGAGCTGAATAAATCTGAGTACGCCATCCCTCGAAGAGGATGTTAAGCTGTTGCTCCCAAGCTTGTACCATGTCAGGTACTTGTTAAAGATCCCTACTCTAAATGCACTTGAGTTAGGCAACATTAAAGACTCCCAATGAAAAATCACCGATCAGACAAAAAGACCGTAAAGGAATAACGTTTTTAACCCGCTTGGGGATACGTTTAAACAATAGAAAAAAATCTCTTACCAGGGTGACGTGCTCATATTAATTCATCTCCTGTGTGAATAAATCGAGGGTCAGATTCGGTATCAAACTCTGGACGTACCTTGTTCAGAGGCGAGCACGTTGCCACTGAGCTAACCTGGGCTTCATCTTCTCGAATAAGATATTTCCACACCCATGGTTTATTCTACTCAACTTAGATTTGGCTTACTCATATATCTTGAAGTCTTGTAATATTTGTTACGTCAAGAAACTTTTCTATGTGGATTTTTTTTTTGTAATCCAGCCTTCATGTGTTGACGTGGTATGGCAGAATAAGCCGATTTGACCAGTTAAAAAGAAACACATTTGTTGAATAAAAATGAAATATGGTTAAAGACAATCGTTTATTCTGTCTGCGTAGCGCGCTGCACAACAAGAAAAGAAATGTAATATGGTTTGGAAGAATAACAGTTTTTTAAGATTTTTATATTTTAATTGGATATCTAAAAGGAAAAAAATGGGAGAGAAATGTGAAGATATTGTGGTTATATTTCAAATAAAATACCCTTCATTCTCCAATATGAATACAACGATATTATGCCATTGTATTTGTGTGTAACTTTATCTCAAATGAAGTAAGGGTCAGTACTGGCCTTCGATTACTTAGAGTACGAAACATCTATCAGTACATGATATCGTTTTGTCTTTGTACTGACTTTTGAAAATAATATTCATGACTGCTATAAAGAAAATCCAGTTTAAATTATCATGTTTGTCATAAACAGAATAAGGGACAAAACCACTAAGTCTCACACAAAAGATTTTATCCAACTTCGATGCGTTTCAAACAATTAGTGTTCATCGTCAGGTTACATCTGCAATATAACTGCAATATGATTACAACTACTAAGATACTATTTCAAATACAAAGTGTTCGAAACGACTCGACGTTAGATAAAATGTCGTTTGGAGAATTAGTGCTTCTACACTTATTCTAATCACGATTAAATACGACACAATAAATGATTGCATAGCTCATGTGTATCATGTTTCTGACTCTTTCTGACGTTATTATGATGCATTCCAATTTGATTACTCAAAAATAATTTACTGCTAACTTGTAATGATTTTAATGTTGAAATTCTACCAGTTGAAGGATTCCTAACTTATTCCATTACATTTTGTTTTGCATCAAAGTTTATATTTTAAATTTAATTTTTGTGTGTTATTGTTCAGCATGCTGGTTGGAGACATTTAACATTTTAAGTACCTGTACTTAACCTTTGACGTATTTAATTTTCATTTAAAATGGTGTTTGCACATTATTTTTTTATATAGAGAGAAAACATAGGCAAATTTGTTTTTTTTTGGTAATGAGTGTTAGAAATAGCTTTACACATAATATATATTATAGTGCCTTATTCTTTTTTTTTGCTTAAAGCATTTATTGATAATAAAACGTACTTTAAACAAGAATCGTTGGAAATAGTTGATTGAACTAATCATGTTATTATGTTGCAGTCTTCTGACTACCAGTCTACTCTATTAATCAACACCCAAACCACAATAAGAAATGAAAAATGATTAAAACCTTTCAGTAGTAACAAACAGTCTTCGTCAGAGTCAAATCCCAACTGACTCATTTATTGTGAAATCTTGTTAACGCTATTAATATACACAGAACTATACAGTCATACCTTGGTTCCAGTCATAATCCGTTCCAGAAGATCGTTTGAATACACAATTGTACGAGTTCCCAAACTAGTTTTTCCAATAAAAATAATGCAAAACAATTTAAGATCAGGAACCGATTTGTAAATATATTTTAACAGTAATTTACAAAAAAAGTATTAATAGAACAGCTTATATTCAAAATAAGCGTGGTTTGTCATAAATAAATTAATATTCTTATGTTGCTGGTGATTTACAGCTGGCATAATGAACGTGGTTGCCGAGGAGAGGGAGGGAAATGTGTTATTAGCAGTTGTTGTGCAGCTCACATGTAACGACACTTCCCTCCTTGGGACCATCCAAAGTCGTCATACCCCTACGATTTCCAAAGCCTCATATGTTCCTATCTTCACTTTAAAGATGAAATGTCTTATCTTTAGCAAACATAAGTGTCCCATTTTTGAATCTAAGATCACTCCTAAGTAGTTTGTGGCTTGCTTAGTCACTATTCAAATTCCTTACGCTAACTAACAATGGACAAAACTACTGGCTCTCTCCGTTTAAAAATAAGGACAACATCGGTTTTACTACATTCCCGATTATTTTCATATATTAAGCTTTGCTTATTACTTTCCATGTTACTTTGCTTATTACTTTCCATGTTACTTTGCTTATTATTTTCCATGTTACTTTGCTTATTACTTTCCATGTTACTTTGCTTATTACTTTTTTTACCACAATAAACTGTTTCTTTCACATAACAACTTTGCACTATCTGCTAATCTTAGAGGCCAAGATTAGCCCAGTGGGTTGCCTCCTCTCCTCTGGACTGGTAGATCCCGAGTCCAATACTAAATCTAACCATGCATTCTTCCCAAGCCTGTATGATGGCAGGCACTCATTAAATATCTCTACTCAAAATAAACGGGAGTTAGAAAAATTTTACCATTCTCAATATAGAAACATCCCAAAAATTTTGCTTGTCTATTACCAAAAAAAAAAGAACCAATCTTTCCGCACTGAACACCACAAAGAATAAATGCTTACAAGTATGGGTATTGTAGACCAAAGCAATTTCCTGAACTCCAAGAATGTTTACACGGCTAACTGTGTTAGTTTCCTTCTTTCAACGGGTTAAGTCCCGAACAACAGCTGTTAATAAGATGACTCGTCCCATCTTGATTCTTCGATCTCCTTAATTCTCTGACCAGCAATTCTCTCCAGTACTCCTCTTCATCTTCAAGTTTCTTCAGAACTTTTATAATGCTGCTCTCATCAACATGTTTGTAATCTTATTTCTTAAACCTCTTTCATAGATTTTATTTCAATAGGTTTCTAACGTGGAAATTAATAATAACATTAGAGTTCATTATAATCAATCATTTATTATTAGTTATTTAATTTATATTATCACTCATACTAAGTAACCTATTCATATTACTTTCAAATCTCAGGTTATGCGTTACTTAGCTTAATAGATCCTATGTTGACCACTATATCAAACCATTATTAGATTACGGATTGTATTAAATAATTTTCAAAACACTAATTGTCTACAATGTTTATTTTAACAAAAAAAATAAACATATGCAACATTAACAATTATGCAACTAATCTGCAACATATTAGAACACCATAAGTACAAAAGAACTCAGACTTAAACTAGATATAACCAAATACAATTGGTATACCTTATTTGGAATTTGGAATTAAAAGGTTATAAAACAAATTATTTTTAATTTTCATAAATTAATTAAAGACTGTTTTTATAAAACACATAACAAATGAAAAATTGTTTTCATTAATAATACAATTAGACTCTTCTTTTTTTTTTTTTGGTGTAGAGCATATCTTGTTGTTTTTAATTTCCTTGTTAGATTTGTTATATTATATATATATATATATATATATAGGTGTGTTCTCTAATCGGGATTCGGTCAATTTTCTAGGATAAACAATCAAACTCTCGTTGCCAACGTTTCGGTTTTATCTAAAACCTTTTTCATAGTCCTACAAACAAAGAATAATAAGAAATCACATATCAACATCAAACATATACACAATATGAAAATGGATAGTTACAATTTATGAATATCACAAGCAGAAGTATTTCAGAGATACATAAAACAATATTACTTACAGAAGTACGAATTTTTTAACCAAGAAAATGAAATTTACATTATTTAAAGGAACAGCAATGTTAACCGGACAAAACTTTCGACTAGACTAATAAAATAACATTACAAATAACCTCAATGTTTGAGGTACGGAAATACCGGACTCTAATTCCCTGTGAGAGTTCTTTATTAACATATTGCCCACGTTATTACGGTTAGAAAACACTGTATTAAAATCAAGTTGTTTGGCTAATCTTGGAAGGGGGTCCAATGACTCATGGTATGGAAAAATCATTGAAAACTCATTCCAAAAACTATAAAATTGAAGGATTCTTGATTATGCACTCTAGTGAAGTTCATTAAAGAACTTAAAATCTGAAGCTAAATTTAGTTTGGATTATGGAGGAACAGTATGACGGGTATGACCGCAATGGCACACTATTCAGATGAGATTCAGGCACTCATTTTAATGTCAGATTGATCAAGGATTTCATTTTCTTATCAATAACAAATTAATTATAACAAAAAATGAGAGATATTGATTAAAATGTGTGTATGCAACATTAAATAAAAGAAAAAAAATCAGTTATTTGATAACGAGTTTGATATTAGGCTTAGTTATAGTAAAGTTGATTGTAGGTCACTCCAGATTTTTAATGAATACATTTTGTGGATAAAGAAAGAACTTCGAATAAGATGTCCAGGCTATCTAATGATATGATAAGAATGATCTTTAGAGTAGCGGCCAGGTATTGTTAACAGAATAAAAGTAGCCAAGGATTGCGGTTTCTCCTATTATATCAAGTTATAATCATTATTCTACATTTGTTTGCAATTCTTTCAAAAACTGCACATTTATTTGCAAAAACTCTTGTTTCTCTTGTATAAAAAAAATTATATTGAATTCATATTGATCCTGAAAATCAAACATACACAACCATGTCAATATTATAATGAAAACTTAAAAATACTGAAACCTCATTTTCTTTTAAACATCTTTTATCCAAAAATTGTCTATGCCATTAAGCCTTTGTTTTTATATTTCATTTTTTATACAAAAAATCCCTAATTAATAAAACAACAATTAAAAAAAATGTTATGAATTTTTTATAATATGTAAAAATATTAAAAGCTAAATAAATTTAAACATTTTTCATTCAAGTTAAAGGCTGTATTTTGATAAATAAAATAGAATTTTTTCCATTTTTTCTACTATTAATGTTGGATAATTAGTGGGAGGTACAGTATGACCGCAGAACATGCAAGTCCGATGATATGCAGGCCCTCATTTTAATAATTATAACATCATGCCAGAGTGATAAAAGATTTCTGTCTTGTTATCACTAATAAAATTATTATAGGCAGATGTAAACAAATGATACATATTAAAATGTATGCATTACTACATTAAATAAAACAAAAAAATCGGTTTTTAACGAGTTTGATATTATAAGATGATGTCAGATTGATCGGAGATTTCTTTTTTTTATCACTAATAAAAATGATTGTAACTAAACATAATCAAATTATACATATTTATTAAAATATATGTAATGAAGAACAGTATGTATTATTAACTTTATATTACATAAATTATAATGCACACTAAGTCAATCAATAAATAATACATTCATTCTAACAAAAAATTTAATCCAAAATAAAGTAATTTACAAATGAATTGAATTCATTTGGTCTATTGCTGTTCTATATTCAAAAGAAGTTGAAAATAAACTGTTTTTAGAATCAAGGATTGTGGTAATAATCTATTTACAAGTGCCGAGTGTAAAAAAAACGTTGCAAGTTATTCCGGAGAGCTGTTTGGTAGTCAACCCGGAGCAGAGCTGCCTAATATTCAGAAACATTAGGGTAGACCGCATCACCTGACCGGCCCTGCTGAATACTAAAGTCTCCCAACCGCAAATTGAAATCTGAAATTTAGCTAAGAAAGAAAAAATGACTGAAAATTAACAATTTTCAATGGGTGGATATAGGAAGTTTTAAAATAAACGTATGTTTTATTGACTTTTTTTTTGATTGTTAACAGTTATTTTCAATTTTTGTATTTTTAACGTAAACCTGTATCTTAGCCTTCTTTTTCTAAATAGTGTAATTTTATCTGGTCAAACTTTACGAGCAGATAGACGTGCATTATATGTGATACATTTATATAATAGATTCAATAATTCTAAATTCAATAAGTCTAGTCGAAGGTTTTGTCCGGTTAACATTGTTGTTCCTTTAAATAATGTAAATTTCATTTGCTTAGTTGAAAAAATTCTTACTTCTGCTTATGAAATAGATTTTTAATAAAACCGAAACGTTGGCAATGAGAGTTTGATTTTTTATCCTAGAAAATTGACCGACTCCCGATCAGAGAACGTACGTATATATATATATATATATATATATTATATATATATATATATTAGTGAAGGTTGGTAGCAATCCTTCTTGCAAACATGTTTTTAAAAAGTTCATGCCAATTTCATGCTTTGTTCCCTTTTTAGAGAGTTTCTGTAATGTCCTGCATGCTCTTCTGAGTTGCTCAGGGAATAATAAAATCAACTGGCCAAAATTGTTCCCTTTGTATTTACACATTCTGATACTATTTATATCTGAGAAGTACAACTAACTAACTATTATATTAAATAAAATAACTACATTTTTCGGTCTCATAGACTATCCTCAGGCTAAGTTTACGACTAAAGAATAAAATACTTACAATCTAATGTGACATCGTGTGAGAGTCAATTCACAAACTGAACTATTCCTAGTTGGAGGTTGAGACATCCTTTGGTTTAGGGGGGAGTTCAGGTGTGTAGTAGATCATTTACTGTAATGCCTCAAATTAGAAACAAAATATTGGCGTTTGCGAATACCCTTAGAAATCTGCTAAAATTCAAACTTTGATTATATATGTAGTCTGACTTTGATTGGGAACACTGTTCTACTATCTGGCAACACTGTTTTTGTATTGCTGTTCGTAGAGAGACCATGTGAATCTTACAGGCGATACTTGTATTTTGTGAATTAGAGATGTTGAGTTATAATTATTACTGAAGATTATAATGGCGTTCTATAGAGAGAGAGACATTGAATTTTATTAATGTGATACCAGATTACATATATATCTGGGGCTTTCTCTAGGATATAAAAGCTTCTATTATTCGTAATCTTTTTTCACCGTTCTCTCTTGCTATTATTTTTGTGTTTTGTACAAGGTTTTCACGGCTTATTTTGAATTTATGTATTTCCTACATGGGGTTCTTTGGCGCTCCTGAAGAGATGTGCATAATGAGATGCCTTAACAAGGTTGTTAACAAGGTTTTTGTGGTCGATCCAATATATGTGAAGGATTGCGAATATATATATATATGGGTTAATTTGCCACAATGAAACTAATTTAGAAACAATGTTCTAAAGCTTTTCGTCAACACATCGTCAGAGTGCAAGTGAACTAAAAATTAATAAAAACTTGTTAACTTGGTTGATTGAAGTTGCTCCTCACTTGCTCTCTGACGATGTGTTGACGAAAGGCTTTAGAGCATTGTTTTCGAAATTAGTTTCATTGTGGTAAATTAATTACTTCAAGTGTTATTTTGATTATAATTCATGTATATATATAATATATAATTTCATAAACAAATTAGGAATACTAAGCTTATACGGGGATTATTATAAAGGAACGGTCAGCTTCTTCCACTTCCAATCAAACTCTCATTGCCGACGTTTCGATTTTATTCAAAATCTTGTTCAAAGGCCTACAATACAAAGGAAATTAAGAACTTAAATACGTACATTTTAACACAGGCAAAAAGAAGTACATTACGAAAAATCAAATACAGTCATGTAAAAAAAAAAAAAAAGAAACTATTAAATAAGATAAAGGATTAAATAAAATAATTAAAAAAATGAGTAACACAATAAAATAAAAAAAGTAAAAGAAAAATTTAAAAATAGATAAAAAAAATAATGTAATAGATAAATTACCTTTAATGACTAGAATTAAGGTTCTACTTTCTTTAATGAACGTTAAAAAAAGTAGGAATTATTTGAAAAGATAAACTATAACTATTTTTTTAACGAAATTATGAATCTTATTTCAAAAATATATTGAAGGTTAAACTATCAAAATGTTATTCACATCATTTATATAAACAATCTATGTTACAGCTTGGTGAACAGGTAACTTTAAATTAGAACAAAAATTTTTTCACTTAAAAACGTTAGGTAATTCAAATTGACATTCTTCGAATAAACACTATTTAAATTTGCTATGTCACTTCATAATGGGAATTTAATCCAAGTTTGTATCATTAGCAGCGTTAGCATGCCGTTTTACTATATATAATAATATATATATATATATATATATTATATATATATATATATGGGACAGATTTCTATTTCACCTCTCCTCCGCTGGGGGGCAGCATTGTGGTGGTTGCACGAGTTAATCCAATTTGCTTCTCAACGCGAGTATTTCGCACTTCTTCCTGATGACGACGGATGTCAAAATATCGAAATGATTTCTGTAGTGACCTTCTCTGCTCTTTCCTATGTGTTAAAGTTTTTATTTGTCCACACGGGTCATTCATTTTATTCGAACTATATATATATATATATATATATATATATATATATATAACAAGATTCCTCAATAAACACGTGAAAAATCAACGACCAAACACCAATAAAAAATGAGAAAAACTAAGGTCTTTCAACCATAACAACCAGTTCCAACAGTTAGGAGTTGACTGTGAATAAAATCGTTTGTTACCATTAAAGTATCTAAATCTTTTTTCTCATTTGTTATTGTGGTTTGGACGTTGAAAAATACTTTATATATAAATGAAAAAGATAACACATAAAAGAAACGAGAACACTTACTGGATCAATATTTCGAACTGAAGTTCATCATCAGGAAGATGAAGAGGAACGTGCGTTCAGGAGTGCGGGTAAATTATAATTTTATCAATAAAATACAGAATTTTATGAACGCCCAAAACTCAATAATGTTATAAATTACATGCACGTTGCATTTAAAACAAGCCGCTATTGTTAAAAATATTAAAAGCATTGTTTTGTTTGCAGCTTGGAGACCTATCAAATCCAGAGCTGAGGATACTTACAGACAATCTAGACAAAATCAGGTTCGGAGGTAAATCATTTTCAATTCATAGTATAATTTATGTTAAACAAAATGGTTTAACTATTACATTAACTGAATTTATAAATATTTACCATAATTACAATACAATGTATTTTATGTAGTATATTAATTTTTTACGAGAGACGTTAAAAACTTTCATCTGGTAATTCATTTTTAATTTTTTTTGTGTCATTTTTAGATATTGAAAATAAATATGAAATACGAATAAAAAAAATTGAAACCAATATTTCAAAAATACGAGCATACATTAAAGTCAATTTTCCAAATGTATACCTTCTTTGTCTTCAGGAGGAGAAATAATAAAGGGAAAAGTTGTTTAACTTACATAGCATGAATAGTCTTCCCTTTAACAGTTCATTTTTTTAATAAACCATAAAGACTGCAACAATATTGGCATAGTTGTAATATTAAATAGTTTTATTTTCATTAAAACTATGTTTGTCTAAATTTTAAGTATAATCGGAGTGTTAACAAAAAATGGAAGTCTCAACCTTTTTTGGAAACAGTAATGAAAATTGTCACCCAAAAAAGAAATTATTTTTACTGCTGATTTTCTTATTATTGTTTATATATTGATTAATTTATCATAGAATAATATAAAAATATTAAAAAATAATAATATATATTCAACATATAAACCAAAATTTGAAATCATGAAATTGAGATATTAATTTGGTAATCATTCTGTTTGCCACTCATAAACAGTGACTTGGCTAATAATGGCAGAAAACAGTCCTTGGAGGCAATTTGAAACAGATTCTCCCAACATTTCAAATACCTTCATTTAACCATTTATTAAACGTTTTTTATATACCTACAAATTCCTTGAACAGCTGAAAAAATATGGAGAACAATAAAAAAAATCTCAAAAAACGTAATAATGCCTGAGATTAGCATAAAGTTTTTAAACATATGTTTGCAAAAAAATTATTCAATCTAATAAGAATAATAATCAATCAATATAATAATAATGTCTAAACCACTGTAAGAAATTAAAAAATGTGACTAAGAAGGATATTTAACCAATAGAAGTAGTCCCCGTCAGAGTTTCGTTCATAGTAAAACAAGTAATGTTGGACATATGATGTTGAATTAAGAAGAGATGCATTTTAAAGGGTTTAAAGTAGAAGGAAAGAGAACAAAAATATGGACAAGGCAACAAAAAAACCAGGAATGATATAATAATACCAAAAATGTATAATGTTATGATCACTATATTTTTATGAATTAGAATCGTACAATCTATATTGAGTAGTAGTTATTTTCAAATGTTATTCTAATTAAGATGGGATAAAAGACTTCTATTCAATGTAAGATAAATATAAATCAATATCAAATTGAAATTTAAATTGAACATAATCTGAAAAGAAATGGCTTGTCATATGAAAAAGAATTGGAATAAATTCGTTACTGGATATCAGCTGAAAAAAAAAGACATAGACGGCACAGAATTGAAATGTCAAATGCATTTGCACTCCAATGTACCAGTGCCACTCACGGTCTACCGTTTTTATATATTGATGAAAGTATCTTACAGCAATCAAAAATTTGTCTGTTTGTGTTAAATCATATAAAAATATATGACAAGATTTCACAATAACACTTGAAACACTTGACTCAACGTCGAAACCACAATAAGAAGATGAAAAAAAAAAAGACTAAGATCTTTCAACCATACTAAGTCGTCTTCGTCAGAGTCAGAGATTTAACTCTGTGGAAGACAACTTGCTACGGTTGAATGATTTTACTCTTTTTCTGAATTTCTTACATATATTTATATATAATGTATGAACCACAGTAAAGAATCAGAAAAAGATTTTTAAACAGAAAAAAATGGTATGTTTTTCAGTTCTTACTGTGGTTTAGACATTGATTTTTTTCACCTGTTCATTGTTATATCTTGTTATATATATATATATATATAAAAAAAAGATTTTACAGAAGTCAAGCTAAGTCCAGCTTTTGTCATATATATACTGAATTCTGAATGAATGGTCCGAATCTGAAATATGATTGGCTATTTTGACCAATTTGTTTTTCTTAACGTTTCTGGCTCTAGAAGAAGCCATTTACTCAGTGCATATCTTCCATGAAGTCACTTCCACCGACATAAAAGATATTGCAGGGCTCACAGTCCCTCGTAAACTGTTTCGATGTCAGCTTCCTCACTTGGACTTCCCTCGGTGCGGTTCTGATCAGTGCCAAAGTTCTGTAGCTGTGGTCTTGAGGAGATTGGAAACTAAACAATAAAACCGCTGACTTAATGCCTGGAAGAGAAAAGGGCTCGCAGTCCCTTTGTAAATAAGAGTAATGGTAATCAACATCAGCCACACTGCGCAGCACAGTCTCTTTTTTATGGGTTTTGTTTTCTGGTGGGTGATTGATGGTTGGAGGTAGGTCTGCTATTGATGAGATGCTGGTGTAAAGATAAATGATTTGGGTCCTGGTGTCATCCTGTTGAAAGTAGAAATTAGAGAATGACTGTTGAAGGTTTGTCAGTGGTGCTGAGAGTGTGTTTCGCAGGTGAAGACGTGGAGGTGAAGAGGCTGTCTGTGGTCGGGTTGCTGCCCGAGACAGATTACTACATGACCTATGACGGCAGCGCTACGATGCCTCCCTGTCACGAAACTCTCACCTGGGTCATCCTCAACAAGCCCATATATATAACAAAACAACAGGTATTTATCTAATGTTATAATTAAAATTGACTATACGATTCTTATACTCTAATGTGTAAAACAATATATTGTTAGCTTTTTATAAATTCAATGGAGTCAGCAAAAAAGAATTAAAACCAGATGACAATAAATCATAACTGACTGAAAGTTTGAAAGTTTTTGAAAAAAATTCATGAAATATATAAAAAACAATTAAACACCTGAAAGGAATAGACGTCAGGCTAATGAACATAAATAATAACAAATCAGAAATGATATTCCAAAAAAAAATTGTGTTTTTTCCGGAATTTGGAATTAAAAAAATCATGAAATATATAAATAACAATAAAACACCTGAAAGGAATAGACATCAGGCTAATGAACATAAATAATAACAAATCAGAAATGATATTCCAAAAAAAATTATTTTGGTAACAATTATTCTCTATATGGTTTTCTATTTCTACAGGTTTGTTTATGCGTAATGAAAATGCAACTTCCTCAAGGTTAAGATTTTTCAAGGCACACCTTTTGGCTTTGATATCTGTCGTATGTTATGCTGCATTCGCCGCATTTAGTAAATAAGAGTAAATCTCGAGTAAATACACTCGAGACAGTATTTATGGGTCAAAGATTGGCTTTTTCTGATACCGTACAAACACAAGGTAATTGACGAGGTATTATAATCATCATACAATGATGATTACATTGGTGTCCTAAATTTTCCCATGTCAATTGTGTTTTGAGTAGGGATATTTAACGGTTATCAGACATAATAGGGGTTCAGAAATGAGAGTTCAACGTCCTTTCCGAGGGACGAGATATTCAGATTTTTTTCTCACCTCCTGTGTAAATAAATTGAGTGATAAAGTGAGTATCGAACCCTGCATCTACCAGTCCAGAGGCGATCATATAATCTATTGGGCTATCTAGGCCCTAAATATCTGTCCTAAAGTTTATTAATGCAGAATTAAGTTTTAGTTTATTATATTTGCTCAGAGTAAACGGAAAGGAAAGCATGTAAACATTTCATCATTCTAAAAGATACCAGGAAACACTAGAAGGTTGTGACCGGTTTCATAAGTGTCTAGGGAGGAACGAATATCAAAATTCACCGTTCAAGATTTCAATAAATACTATCTATAAGGTCAATTTTAAAGTTAAAGGAACGTCATACTGTTAATTTCTGCATCCGTTAATCCAGTGCTTCTCATTTTTTTCCTGTAATCCCCCCCCCCCATCTATCTTATGGTAAAATTACACCCCCTCCCTTTACCATACCACCCATTCTTTGCTCCAATCATAAATTATAGCGTTTTTTGTAAAATTTGTATAGGTACTACTCTGCATAACATTCTATCCCTGTTAACATTAAAGAAAACAAGAATGATATAGATATAGTTCAACTTACAAAAAAAACTTTATTAATATTGTTTATAAAATTTCTCTGTAAAAGAAAAAGATTGAATGCATCAATTTACTTGAAATTAAAAAGAATAAAAATATCCTTCTTTAATAACAACGAAGACGGTTAAAAATTTAAACATTTTTGATAGATTTATTTTCCATTTGTTGGTGGAAAATAAAAATAAACAAAATGAATATATAATAACTAATTCAAATTCCCCAGGGGAACACACACTCCCCTCGGTATCGCCCTGCGTCCACCTAGAGCGGCGCGCCCCACTGTTTGAAAAGCACTGCGTTAATCCAACAAACAACCGTTATAAAATCAAACACTATAATTGGCTAAAGTAGATAACATAGTTAAAGAAATGCTGTATTCGTAATTTTTACATCCTCTAATCACACAAAACAACTAGTATCAAACTAAGCACTGTATTTCACTGAAGTAAACATAGTTATTTACCAACAATAATATTTATGCTTTTTTGATAAAATGGTTTAAAGATTTTTTTGATCTTGAAATAGCCAATGTTAGAAAAGGATGGAAGGGGCTTGAATGGTACTAAAATAAAAAGATACCTAATTAATGTGATGCCAAATAAAAACGAAACTTTGGCATACTAGTGTGATTCTCATGTATAAACAAACTACAGGGCTTCAGTATTAAACCACTATAGTGGTTTAACTGACCACTAAGGAATATAGTTATTATTGATATAAATTATAATAGTCTGGCATAGTTTTTAAGGCTTTTTTACTAAAGTGTCCTTTTATTTAAACAAATTTGGAGTGGGCTTGATAACTTAAGTTCATGATTTTTTATCCAACAAACACCTTATTTAAGTATTTATTCAATGTATGGTCCCAACAAACCTATTACTGAATATTTCTCTCAGGCAATATTAATGAATATTCATAAGTTGTAGTTAGTTAAAGAAGAAAACTATATTTTCATTCCTTACATTTCAGAGACCAAAATCGTTTGGGACATATCAGTTACCATATTTAAAAAGTAGTTACCATATTTTTTGTAAAAATAATATTTTTAGTCAACAAAAATAGAAATTATTATTATTAGAAATTATTAGTATTAGTTTATATTAATTAATTATTAGAAATAACTTTAATGGATATATTGATACAAATAACTGCATAACAAAATGTAATTATGTATCAAAGAACTTGAGTTAATAATATCCGTGTTTGATGTTGATTGTATTGTGGTTGAAGGTATGGTATATACGAGTAGAGCATCAGGACATGTAAAAGTCCAGAAGAGCAGTGAACCAAGAGTTCACAATTAAAATAGGCGAATTTGAAATGAAATAATGACTGATTACATAAAATATCATGTTTATTCCTGATGATATTTAAAATGATGATATTTGCTGATATTTTATGAGGTCATTTAAAATACAAAAAATAAGGAAGTATTATTATTTTGAAGTCAAATGTTGATTACAGATTGATTGTATTTTAAATGATCTAATTATTAAATGTGTTGCGTATGAATATAAATTGTTTTTCTGAGATTTATTAGCTCATTATTGCCCTTGATAATGGATGGTAGTACAAATAATGGTTGAATGAAATATGGGTTTTGAATGGGACCCGCTTTGATATTACCACCGTCAAATTGAGTCTGCGATGAAGGGGAAAGCGAGTTTGAAATTAATGATGAGGAGATGCTGACTAGTAATCGTGTGATAGATGGTGTTGTAGTGCGTGAACTGTGGAGGGAACCGCTAATGAAGACATCCTGAAGGAACGTTTATAGTTGAGGGGTCGCGCGGGGAGAAGGGCGCGGTGCACCAGTTAGAGAGATACCTAGGTAGGGCTAATTACAGAGTCCCTAACCCCCCTTCAGGCCTCCCACACTAAATCTTGCCGACCTATTCAGAGCTTCGAGGGAAGACCTCTAAACTGTGGATAACCCAGTTCTACTGGGAGTCTTTAGCCGCTAACAAACCACCCGATCCGGCTAATGGCGCTGCCACGACTAAACTTATCTTTTCTGGCTTTATTAGCAGCACTGCCCGTTAGCCTACTTGATTTACTGGCTTACCCCAACATGCAAGCCGCTTAATCTGCTCTACATCTATTTACTTACATACATATTTAGTCCAGCAGGTGTTTATTTTGCCACTTTGCGTGATACCACCACAACCTTCCTCTCCACTATTCATCCTTACCCTTCCAATATTTCTCTTACGACAAGCTCTGCTTACATCACGTCAGCACCACTAATAGCCTTCCATCCAAACGCAATTACTACCATCCGATCAATAATGTCTTCTCTAGAATACACAATATAGAACATTAGAAATTGCACACAATTTATAGAACTTGTGTTGATCTTATTTTATATCATTGATTATAAATACGATGAATTATAAGACACCTTTGATTATAAGTCACCATCCATTATAAGACAGCTTCGAATATAAGGCACTATCAATTATAAGACACCTTCGATTTTCGTATCGATAAAAAAAGTAAAATAAAGGAAAATGAAAAACTTTAATCTGAAAAAATTGATTCAAGCTGTCACAATATTGTTACTTATTTGTTAATGACACTATCAATCTTAATAAATAAATTTTTCAACTTTTGAGCAAACCAAAATTAAAGAAACAAAAAATGAGCCAAAAAAATTTAATGTTTACTACGCATCGCGAACTTAAATCTGGCGATGATATCCGATATGTGGCATTACTCTTTATGTTGGTTATATATAACCTTCTTAAAAAAAAAATTTTCATGACAAATAGACAAATTAACAAAAATTGTACTAAAATATATCATTATATATAATCGAACATATTAGTTAAAGCGTTTTTGATTATAAATAATAATCAAAACAAAAATAATGTTATACAAACGTAAAAATGTATCTTACCTCGTTAATCGCTGTTGTAGCAGCCTGAACGATTTCATACGTTGAAATTACAACATAATTAGTGAAACTTGAAATAACCTACTAAGTCCAATTACCCACTTAAAAATCCACAACATGTTCATAAATAATATACTAACCGTTTTAATATTAATTGGGTTTCAGTCAATATTCTAACTTCAAATCAAACTTTCAAATGCTGACGTTCCGGTTTTTACTTAAAGACTTTTTCATAGGCACAAGTGAGAAATTTTAATAGGGGAAACCATAATTTCACTCAAGCACTTCACTTAAACATTTGCTTAAGTAAAGTTTAAGTGCTTAGTTTCCCCTATTTAAATTTTTTACCTTTGCTTTTGAAAAATTTTTTTTAAGTAAAAACCAAAATGTTGGAAATTGAGAGTTTGATTTAAGCCTAAATTATTTACCAAGACCTGATTAATATTTCTCCTATGATATTATAATTAATTATTGGTATAGCGTCAGTAAGAGTTAAGGAAATTTGAAAAGTATAACGTTTTAAAGAAACTTTGCTTCGTTATATTTTTGAAAATCTTTTTGTTAGAGTTTATATGTTTTTTGAAGAATTGAAAAAAAATGAAGTTTCACGCGTGATTTATAAGATTTAATATAAGGAAGCTAAGAAAAAGTTTTCAGTTCGTACTCATTTGTTGTGTGTTTGAAATATAAATGTTTTGTTACTTTGATGAAATTAGGATTGGAGACAGAGGTGGACTGGTGATGATGGCCGTGACAGCGAGGGGTGACTGAGAGTGTGGGTCTGAGGGTAGGACAAGGGCCTGCAGGCTGTCCACTGGCATCCCTATCTACCACAATACCCCTTCAAATCAATCATAACCCCAGTGTCCATGGTTTTGTCTAAAACCGCTTCGTATCCACCTAATCCAGTCCTCCAACCGCTATCTTCTAAATTGGCAGAATCTATGATAGAAATCAATAACATCCCATCAAGGGCTTTTCAAACTAATCAAACTTTTGGACTGTCATGTCAATCTACTATCAATATACTAGAAACACCATATTTAATCAGTTAACTTTATTATATTTCTCTCATTTGGTAAATAAATTTTAGATTTTAAGTTATTTTCAAATATTTCCTATCAAATTTAAGAAGCCATGGTGCGAATGAGACTTGCCTATGGACTATTGCACACTGGTTTGATTCCAACTCTAACTCAATTTTTTCTTCGTAGAAAGGAAGAGAAAAAAATCTGAGTACTTAAAATTTTGGAAAAGGCACAAAACCATCGGTTCCGAGTCTGAATGATGTTAGGTTGTTAAAATATTCTTGAAGGATCATCATCACACTAGCTAACTGTCAACCCACCTAAAACACAGAACAACCTCCCAAATTCATACATTCTGATTAAACAATAATAAATAAACTAAATATTAAATTAAACATTATAAATATAAGAATAATAAAACAAATTAAATATAACAAGTAAAAAAGAAGATGAACGAATAAAAAAATGAAAGGGTTACAAAAAATAAAAAACAGATATTAAAAAGCAGACAAGTTGGTGCATTCGCGATCTTCTTTAATATTTACTTTTTCTAGTGATCAGCTTTCTATACATGGCAGGTAACTGATACAACAAATTACTAAAGGCATTATAATTGCATACGAACTTATACAATACGTTTTCATAGAGAATTATTATGTCTTTAGTTAATTTCTTTTATCAGTTTTCTGCTAAGCATAGAAAGGTGATTAGAAGAAATAGCAAATCTTAAAGAAATTCATGAATACAGAATCTGTCTTTCAAAAAACCTAATCACAAAGGCAGAACTGAAATTTTTTTTAAATATATCTAGTCAAGAAGGTAATCTAACTAATTCTATATATATATATATATATATATATAAAGAATACTTACAGAATTCAATATTTCGAACTGTTGTTCGTCATCAGGAGTAGACTAGAAGAGAGGACGAAGTGAGAGAGATCTCCCCACGTCGAAGATATATATATATATTGTTAAATAACCCCATATTTTACTAGTATCTGTTTCTGCGTTGATTTTTTCCAATCTCCGACAGTATTTTCTCGTATCTTCGTTAAAACTTATTACTTATCACATATATTAAACGTCGACATGTTTTGAATGTACTACATTCATCTTCAGGGCAATAATAGTTATATTTGTGAATATGGGAGATATTGGGATCATACATAGACAAGATAAAGTTGTACTCCAAGGTTGACTAAGTCATCGCCCGTGTATCAGGGAGCGTTTTGGGGGATTAAGGTGGAGTAATTGAGCAGTTCAAGTTCAAGACAATCTCGTTAAAGGTTTTGACTAGTTAAGATTGTTAGTTCGTAGAAATAATGTAGATTTCATTTGCCTTGTTACAAAAATTCTTACCTCTGTCTAAGGAAGCGGCTTTAAAATAAAACAGAAGCGTCGGCAATGAGAGTTTGTATTTGACCTAGAAAATTGGGCGATTAGATAGAACACCTATTCTATCTAAATTCTTAGATTAGAGTTCACCTCTGCCATGGGGACTTTTGTAAAATAAAATTTCAAAACCTTATATAAATGACGTCAATGCATTAGATAATAGTTTTTCGACTTAAATTATAATGATGCAATTGTAATAAATTTAGAAAGGGAAAATTTAATAAATATCGAAAGAGAATAAGAAATAATTATTTAATATATCAATAAATGATATTTATTATTGTTAACAGAAGTTTTAGAAATTATCAAATTAATATAACTAAAATATTGAGAGCACAGAATTATGTCCGTAATGATCAGGGATACTGTCATGATCCCAATATTTTCTTCTTATGATATATCTATTTCAATAAAAATAATAGAGTAGGGCTCCCAATGCATCGGAAGGTACAGGAAAGTTCTTAATAAAACTAATTCTCTCTAAATCAAGGAATTCAGGACTAATTGCGTTGACTGTAGCATCTCAGAAATTGACAACTTCTCCCTGTTGAGAAGATTAACTGATACTGATACCTATAATGTTGGAATTAGTCTTACTTGTGTCGCAAATTCACTAAATTCCATTTAACTAGCAATATGGTAGTTCAAGAAGAAGATGAGAAATACTCTAAATTTCTGATAAATATTGGTGAATACAGAGTTGAACAGAATGCAAATAAAGAAAGTATTACTGCCCAAAGATATGTTTGTCCGTGCACATCATGTTTTTTTTTTTTTTTTTTATTTAGGTTGATAAGTGCATCGTCTACTTGGACATTAGCACTGTCTCATTTTGTTCAGTTCTTTAGTTCCTCATATTTTATTATATAAATTTATTTCCTTCAGGAATGATGTCACTTCCTTGGAATATTTATTATCAGGGGTTAGTGCTATTATTAATTTTGATGGTATGCCTGCAGACATCCTTTCTTGTTCTAATTGTGGACAGTCTTCAATTAAGTGAGCCACCGTCAATATTTCCTAACATTTTGGGCAAGAAGGTCTTTGCTCTTTTGATAACAGGTAACTATGTGTAACTCCTGTGTGACCTATACGTAGGCGGTTTAATATCACATTCGTTTCCCGATTTCCTGATCCAGTGTTCATTGTTGTCCCAATGGGTCCCATTATTTTCCGAAGTTGGGTGGTTTCTTTATTCCATTCGGTTTTCCATCCTGTCCATATTGTTTTTATAATGTTTTTCCTGATGTCACAAACAGATGCAAAATAATCTCCAAGGACTTCTGCAACTATGGCCTCTTTGGCGTATATATGTCCATTTACATTTACACATCATGTTGATTACTGTTTTGAATACATCTACTCTTCCTTCTTCAACCCACAAGTATTGTTTACAGAAAGTTCTGTATAAGTTCTATTTAACGAGATACTCAATGGAATTAATCCTAGGTTTATTGAATAATTTCCAAGAGAAATGAAACAATATCTGTCATACAACTCCGTTTGTGTAGGAACAGAACTCACACATTTTACTCCAGAATTTCTTGACTCACTATAGTTGTCTGGATTGCCCCAACATAAGCTAGAACTCAAAAAGAAAGCTCTTGTCATGTACGAGGTGGTTAGAGTATATGTATGAGAAACATTGATCCACCGCGCTTATGTAATGGACCAAGACTAATAACTGAGAAGCTTTATGATAATGTCCTGGTTTGTAAAATAACCTCATCACAGTGTCAAGGGAAAATAGTTTTAATTGCAAAATTGAAAATTGTTTTATCTGAAGAGGACAACTTTTCTTTCTTAAGGATTCAATTTTCAATTCAGTTAGCATTTGCCATGACTATTCCTAAGTTTCAAGGAGGGACTCTAGAGAAAGTTTTAGTTCATTTATATAAAACAGGATTTCAACATGTCTAATTGATTGCTACCCTCAGACGGATCAAACAATTTGTAGCTAAAATAATGACACTTTTTTTGGAAAATTCAAATTATATAAAAAAATGTAAATAAAGAGATCTGTCTTAAAAATATGTTCATTTTCCTATTTATTAGAAATGAATTAATATAGAGTTTACGTGCATTTACGTGAAGTTGATTGCATTAAAAAGAAGGTGCTGGATGACCCAACGGGTCACGGGTAGTCTAGTATATATATATATATATATATATGAATAATGATCAAAATAGCACTTGATGTAATAAATGGATTAGTTAATTAATCTATATATATATATCGGCAGCACGTCCTCTTTCAAGCATGTATTATTGAATTTGATAGCAGATTCTGCATTCACGATTTTCCTACTTATAGCTTCTATTTTCCTTACATTTTTCTTTTCTTTTCAAAAGAAAATTGTAAGGAAAATAGAAGCTATAAGTAGGAAAATCGTGAATGCAGAATCTGCTATCAAATTCAATATATATATATATATATATATATATGCGAGTGTGTGTGTGTGTCCTTGTGAATCAGAAATATGGTTTTACAATCTGTTGGAACAAACTAATTATTTCAATTTTTTTGTTCGCAACAAAATAAAATTAGAATAAATGACATAGGTTTATTTTAATTAGTTTGATCACTTTAGGGCTCATTCTACATTATTAATGAATCAAATATCCTACTGTAGTAATGGAGCTCACATTTTCAGTTTGTCGAGAGTTAACCCCTGAGAGGAAATGTAATGCCAAAAACGCAGGCCTGTCGTCTAGATAAGAGGCCGAAAAAAATTAAACCGTTTTAGGCCAGGGACCAAGGACGTTACTTTATTTAATTACCACCCTCTTGCTTTTTTTTAAGCAAAACAAGAATTATGTATCTAATTAGCCAGGAGGGCTGTTTTTTAAATTTAACTAATTTTTATTAATTCCCACTTTTATGGTGCCCTCCATTTGTTAATACAATCCTTATTAATACAGGATTTTTCTCAATTATCTTTTTGAAAAAAAATTCTATTTCACTCTTAAATAATACCTAGCATCATTATATTTTTAATATATTACTCCTAATTTAATAAAACTTTGGAAATATTACTTTAGAAATGAAACAAAATTTATTATCTTCTCATCCATTTTATAAAACTGCCACAAGAAATGAATAAATATTTTGCTGTATTTAATTCATATAAATATATTATTTATACAATATTATAAGCATATATAACTTCTGTAGTATTATAAACAGTTACTTGTTCAAGACTTTATCAGTAATTAAATAACCGTTGTCTGAATTCAATGAATAACAGTTAATTATGAAGAACATACAGAGAAATAGAATAATTACATATGGTAGAACTAGTATTGCTAAACAATTTGAATTCCCAGTAGTTGTTCTGGATGCTTTGTGTTTTGATCAACATTCTGTATCACATATCATCATAAGAAAATTTTATGCTTTTTTTTCTACAAATTTAAATAACATATATTCTGTCATGTTTCATCGAACTAACCTAACATGATAATGAAGAATGCTCACAGAAACTTGTCGCATGATTGCATGAATTATAGATAAACTTCAGAGTGTATTAAAATGCTATTCACAGAATTATTTTTTTACTTGATGAAGTTAGATGGAAAATTTTGATGAAATACTTCATTCATTCCTCAAGACAAAACGAAATTAATATTTTCTAAGTATTATTAAGATACTAAGAATTACTATTTTAATATAAGGAATACTAAGAATATATTGCTGATCATACAATATTGTAAGTATCCAATAAGCAACTATAATTATGCAAATTAAGACAATATATTTTATTAATAGTAACATATAAACAAATAAATATCTATAATATTTTAAAGACTTCATATGGACAAATACAGCGAAACATTTTTTTCAGTTTCATGGAGTGGATGAAAACATTATGAATTTTGTTTGATTTATAAAGTAAGCTTTCCAATTCATATTTAATAAATAATTTTGTCTCTATTATCTTATTCAGATAAGTAGTGTATGTATTATTCAGGGTCCGGTGAATACTATTTGTTTTGGTTGAAAGATTTTAGTTTTTATTTCTGAATTTCTTACTGCGATTTAGACATTATCGAAGTTTGGTCTAGCGTCAAACAGTAAAACACATTTAAGCCAAAGTTTCGTCTGTACCTGAAGACATGTTTAAAACTTGATATCTTCCTATAGTATAAACTTTATAAAACCCTTGTATTAAAATGAATATGAGTTTCCGTCCAATGGAGTTTGATGAAAAGTTAGCTTAAAGGTGTTTTACTGTTTGCCACCACACCAAACCTCGATAAATAAAGAACAATTGTGTTGAATATATGTAATTGGGATAAGAAAACATTTATAAATGTATTTAAATATATAGGCTATATACATACATTATATATCATTATCATCTAGTAAAAAAATAAAGTTTCTAAATACAATTTCGTTTGCATATGGTATTTTTTCAAACATATGGTGTTTTAATTTAAGTCAAAAACTATTTCAAAGCTCTTATGCAATATAAAAGTGAGAACTTGAAGAAGATCACTATCTGTTCGAAACATGATGTTAAAACGTCATATTAATTTATTTTATATTAATTTTATCACGTATAATTGCATAATTAAAAAAATGTTTAAAAAAAATTTATGTAATAAAACATGTATGTAAAAAAATATGTAGTGACCTACATTACATTCTTTTTTTACTCAGAAAACTGCTAATAAAACTCATGTTAATTTAGTAACTTCGTTATATTATTTATTTGTGTACTTTATTTTTGTTTTTAACGCCCACATCTACAGTGAACAATAGTTTATCTGTTATTTGGCACCCATTTAAGTATATTTATTTAAGTTAGATCCGTTGGTTTCACATTGAAGTCAGAAACACCCACTTATGTTTAAGGTAAGCCACATTAAGTGGTTGATTTTACAGTTTGAGCTCTAAAGATTAGCTAGTTCTATTAGCTACATCACTTAAGTCTATTAGAGTACGGATTTTTATTTATAAATAGAAGTCAACCAGACCATCTGTTTTATGACCATTTCAAGTCATTCATAAAATAATTAGGTCTTTTAGATATAAATTTAGTGTCATGACTAGGATGTTTAAGTCCAATCTCCAGTAGAAATGTAAGCAGGGTACTACTAGAGCATCCCCCAGATATATATTATACTGACTAGAGAATAACTGTATCGAATACAAGTATGGTAAAAATGTACCATCACGTTGGATTATATATTTCAAATAATATAAAAAGTGAGATCTCTTTCGAAACTTCAAACTCTCTTTCTTGGAAAATCATACATTCCAAAAAAGATTTATCTTGAGAAAAAAAATAACAGTTCATTCAATTTGTATGAAAATAGAAACAATATCAGCATTTAATGAACTCAGCTGCCATTCCTGATAATTTTATTGTGTTTTTTTTCAAATTTTCTTTTTTATTCTAAACAAAATATACACATCATTACTTGTTCAATCCGTAATTGTGTGGTATTTACTCATTCTGAGGTAAAATGGATAAACAAACAAAATGTCTTCATTTGTGTGGAGACTTTTGTTTGTTTATCCATTTTACCTCAGAATGAGAAAATATATACTGTAGAATCTGGCATTACGAGTGTCTCATTGTACGTGCAAATCGCTTTACGATCAGTCATTCTGTACAAACAACTGTCCTCCCAAAGGGAAAAAATGCGTTGAGTTAAGAATAATGAAAGTGACATTATCTATTCGTATTACTTTCTAACGAAAAACAGTGAAGGGGACTCAAGAGCACGAGAGTGCTCTAGTAGGTTACTAATGCAAGTGCTTATCCAAGTTGAATCGTACAGAATCCATTACAAACGCAATGATCAGCTTTAAAATATGTGAAACATAAAGAAAACAAGATTTTTTTTAATATTTTAGTAGCGTTATATAACTTAAATGATTCATTTATAATTATTCGTCACCGCAATCACTGAAGAATCTTTCTAAAAAAATAATGTATAACATTCTTTAAATGTTGAGTTCATGGCTTTTGTTTAGTATAACAGCTAGAATTAACTGGCTAAAATAAATTAAGCAACGTAGAGGGAAAAGACATTATTTAGGAAATATCCTGCTTTTTAAACAAATCATCTGCTTTATATGATTTCACGAAATGAAGTTACTTAAATGGTTTTTAATGAACTGAAATATTCTGAAAAATTGAATTTTTAAAGAATTTAAGAGATTAAGTTAGAAATGATTCGATGGTGATTGATTTTGAAGCTAACTCAATTTTTTGTTCATTACTAACTCCGTCAGAGCTTCGATCAATATTATCAAAATAAAGCCTTCATACAAGATAATTTTTCATAAAAAATTTGATTAAATTGAGATAAAATATTATTAAAACTGATTATCATTTGATTAGTATAAATCAATTTGTAATAGTTATTTCACGTTTTCGAAATATAATCAATATTTATTATATGAAATACATTAAAGTATTTTTCAACTTTTTATAAAGAATGATGAATGTATTTTGTACTTTATTTTAGAAATATAAGTGCATAGTGAAATAAATAAGAAAAATATTGCTGCGTTAATAATTATTATGGATAGTAATTTACAATTGTTAGTTACAAAAAAATGTGACCAAACGTACTAAAAATTCAAATACCTAATTTCATGGCCACAAACGTATTAAAAATACCTAATAAGAGAGATATTTTCTTTAAATATTCACCTACAAACGACTACCACAAAGACAGTTAACATATTCAAAAATAAGTTTATTGGTTTTTATTTTTATTCTTCTGTTTTTTTTATTTTTATTGTTTCAACCGATCACCTAGTTGGTGATGACGTCAGCCGTGTACCAGCTTTTTGTTTGATCGGTTATTTCTATAGATTCTGCATGAGGAGTCCTAACTTTTGCCTAAATCCAGTGCATTTTTAGTAGGAATGTTTAACGAATACCTAACATCGTACAGGATCGGGACCGACGGCTTAACGTCCTCTCCGAGGAACAACGTACTCAGATTTATTCACCTCCCGCGTGAATATATCGAGGGCCAGGTGGGGATCGAACCCCGGACTACCAGCCCAGTACGTTAGCTACGTTAACTAGAGAGCTAACTTGGCCCCTATTTGAAACCTCCCAACAAACAAATAGTAGCCATAATGTAACAGTAGTAAATAAGTATGCTGCAATATAAACAGATTTCCAAGGTAATCAAATAGTGATCTCTATACATATGAAACAATTGTAAAAGCAATAGAATATTTATAACAATATCCTTATGTCAATATATAAAAAAAATCCATAGTCGAAATAACTGATTTATCAATAAATTCCTCTTTGTTACTGTACATATTAAAATGTAATAAATTACCAATAGTAGTAGTAATAGTAGTGGTAAATGTAAAACAATCATGTTGTAGCCCTGAAGATGACATAAATATATGTCGAAACGTCGGAAAAAGGACTAGTTTAAAATCATTGGACCTCAACCCTCAAAAAATACATCATATACTCGTAGTTCACTTAAGTAAACGAAACACGATCCAAACTGGACACAATACCGTTGCCGTTGCGTCTACAACGTGCTTGGTCTCCCTTTCTCTTTTCTCTTGAAGACAGATTACCCGAAAAATTGAGCCTGTAAGTGTGTTTCCTTACTCTATGTGTTACACTTCCTGAATTTTGAACTCGTGTATATATATATATATATATATATATATATATATATATATATAACACGGCGATATTGTTTAGGGCATTCACTATGCCCGTCTAGTGAAATTTTTACGTTTCTTACATTTTTTTTGAAATGTAAGATTTAAATTTCTAAACTGATCTCTGACTATTGTATAGTCAAAAGCTCGTGTTTATGGATAGTAAGTTATGTTAAATTATTTACCTGTCATGTTAGTCTTTCAGTTGTATTAAAACTGTTAGTATTTATTAGTATTTCAAAGGAATTGTCTCAATGTCCTTTGGACAACTTATGTGGGAATTACCACCTTCTATTCGTAAGACTGTCAGGAAAGACTTTCAGCTTAGTTTGAAAGTCGTAAATGCCGAAGATGCGGTACATTTCAACAATATATATATATATATATATATATATGTGTGTGTGTGTGTGTGTGTGTGTGTGTGTGTGTGTAATCAAATGAAACAGACCGATGGAATTTGCATAAAAATTATAACTAAAGTATTACAAAGAGAGTAACCGACAAACTCACTTCTACATTTCAGCAATTGTCGAAAAAATATATGCAAATAATATCACACTGCAAACTAACATTTTGTTATTTTAAATATCATGCTGATACTCATTAGGAAAAAATTGACATTTTTAATAGATTAAAGTTAACTAAATACCTCTATTATCTGTAACCCATGGAAGTGTTACCCCAATGCGTTCATATCAAAGTTAGTCCCATTGAATGATATGATGATGAACGAGACTATCAAACATTTGAAACAGGTCATCAGTAAAAGAGAAGACTAATCAGTTAGTAGTATGTCAACTTGCTTCTGGTATCATCAGTGTCTGAGAAAAACATGAAGTAATTAACATAGTGACAGGCTGATGTGGAATTGACAAATGGCTAAAACGAATTGAGATGGAATTTATATAAAAGTTATAAAATGTTTAGTTGGCAATGTCTATGTTATTATTCATTCAAATATATAAATACTAAATAATTTTAGAGCAAAAATAAAAAATATATATAAACGAGAGTAGAGAATTTCATGTATTTTTTTTTAAACAGTAATATTAATCACTTAGTATTTTGAACCATTATATTTTGTTTAGCAAGATTAGCAGGGAAAATGTGCTCGAAAGCAGGCAAAGCATTTAGTGTGCACTTCTTCAAAGTTAATTATTTAGGAGGCTGTGACATTCAAAATGCATTTGCACTATGGGGTCGTGGGATGCAGGATGATAAATAAGTTGGTTTCAGTTCATGAGTTAAACAACATGTGGTGGCTAAGGGATCGATGACTAACCTCCCCTAACAGTAGTGTGAAATCAACCGATCTAACCCAAACAAATAAAATTAATTGATTTCAAATTTGCAACTTCTTCCTTTACACAATAATAAATTTAAAGATTCGAGTATTATTAATGCTTTGATTATTAATAAATATTTAAATAACTTGTAAGTTTAAGTATACGGAAAATAAAAATTTGGTTAACATAATAACCTATCATAATAATAATAATTATAATAAAAATTAAATCATCATATCCAGATGTAAATTTTATTCATTAACTTATAATAAAATAAACCAATAAACCAATTAACTTAACATATACCAATAAAATATACCAATAGTTGTATTTTTTATAACTCTACTCTATAACTGTAAATAGATACGTCACGGTTTCAAATGAAGAAATGCAAAGAGAAAATTTGTTGAATGAAATCAACTACCAATAATATTTATGATACTAATAAATAATAAACTATTTATTTAATACTTAGTCTACTTGAAATTATTAGTTGTGCAATCCGTAATTGTGTGGTATTTACTCATTCTGAGGTAAAATGGATAAATCAACAAAAGTCTCCACACAAATGAAGTTTTATTCAACGCGTTGAATAAAACTTCTTTTGTGTGGAGACTTTCGCTGGTTTATCCATTTTACCTCAGAATTAGTCTACTTGAGTATTAACCAGACTATCTGATTATCTATAATAAATTACGTATTAAGTATATTTATATTTATTATTAGTTTTATTCAAAGTAAAAAAATGGAAATAATTTTTTTTTATCCAAATTGAATTACTGCGTAATTATCGTACATTTAATGTTATAATCCGTAATACACTCCTTAAGCTTAAATTAATTACTCTAAATTTTAACATAAGGTGAAATATAGTACACCAATTTAATAGAAATTATAATTCATAAATTCCACTTAGTAAATAGATGGAATGAGCAAAATCAAACAAGTCTGAAGTTTAAAAAAAACCTTATATAATTTTCTAATAAAATATATTGTAATATATGAAATCATACTGCTTTTAAAAATTAAAAAAAAAAAATCTGGAGTGGCCTACACTCTACTTTACTATAAGTAACTCAATGTCAAATTTCTTGAGTATATAAAACATAGCGTATCATTTAAGCATAACATAAATATCTAAATGGGATATAATTATTAGCATTGCATTCGTGAGGTAGTACAGATAGTGATTGAAGGACATATCAATTTCTAAACTTATTTTTATACATCACAAATAATTTGTTATTTGCAAATAATTTCATTAGTATGACTACAGCAGTAATAACATTTTTGAAAAACCAATGTGAACATTTCTTGAAACGAAATATTATCCTACCAGAGAACATGGCTATTGTTCAAATAGCCAGTAGATTTCTTACAGTGTTTACTTGACATCCTTCTACATTTAATATTAATGTAAAATTTTCAAATTTGAAACAGTAAAATACCCTTTTTTTCTCTGAAAAACATCTTAAACAGCGAAGAAAATGTTGTTTTAAGGTGATTTGTTAATTAAAGATGTACGATAATTACAGTTATTAATCTCTAAACGAAAGATTTATCTTTTGAATTATCTTTTACATTTTTGGTTTTTAACAGAATTATTATACTGGGAATTTTATGGCTTCTTAGTATTTAATAAGATCATTTTCCTTCCCCTTTGTCAAATAACATATATACAAATTTTTTTTTAATGAGTGTTATCATTTACCTACACAATATTATTCCTCTTACATCTCTTATAAGTCAATAATATACTTTCATTTTTCCATTAGAAACATCAATTTTATCTCAGTGGATTCGCTCAAAAAATTTCTAAGTCAATATAAACAATGTAAAAAAATACAAAAAATTCGACAAGTATAGCAGGTGATCTCTTAGTCTAGGATAAACAAAGAGTTTTTATATCGTTATTGCTCTTTCCCGTAATTGAAACTTCATGATTTTTTTTTTATGAACTGCTAATTTTTTGTTCCATTTTTGGTCAAATTTTCATTATTTTTTAACGAGCCGTTTAGCGTCAAAAAAACATTTTCTGGAAACACAAATCGTACTGTAACGCCCGTTTAGCGAATGTAATTTTGAAGAAAAATATCTCAACTCATTCTCCATAAAATGTTCTATTTATAGGCATAGTTTCATTCTTGTCCGTCAAACAGTATGGCTTGTATCGCTCTCACAAGGTTTGAGATTGATTTATAAGTCAAAATTTTTACATTTTATTGAAAAAAAAATATTTTCTGTTGATTTAAAATTCTGAATATATTTTTCGTTTGTTGCATTTGAAACCTCAAAGATAATGTCAAAATTTCATATTTCTAGGGTTATCAGTTTAGGAGAAATAAATGTTTTTAAAAAAACGGTTTTTGGCAAAAAAAGTGACTTTCCCATCATGCATAATTCTTCCCAAACAATAGGGATCTTCGTGTTTATGAGGCCCATTTTTGTGTAAAATATCAACTTGATCCATCAAAGATTCTGGACCGTAGCGTGGTAACAAGCAATGCTAACACACGCACTCACCACGCACCCACCCACCCACCCACCCACCCAACCACACACACACACAGACATCATCGTAAAAACTTCATAAAACGACTTCTGGGACCTCAAAACATGTAATTCCGTCAAAATCTCGAGATCGAATTTTTTCACGATCACTATACTTTACTTATAGTAAAGTAATAATATATTACAATAAAATTTGTATCATTAAATAAATTATTCTGGTACCCTTAGGTATTAGTTATAATTTTAGTTTTGAAGCACAACATGTAAAACATGTTATATATTATATGGATTGGAATATTCAGAGTATATTATCTTCAGATTTGATTTTAAAAGTGATTTCTTTTTAATTCTTCATTATAAGTTTACCTTTGAATTTTGATTTTATAAGAAAAATGCACCTTTTTATTTCGAAATTTTTTTTTTATTGAATTAGGTGGTTGTCCCATTTTTAAAGCTATGTGTAATTTGAAGTTTTTATATATTTCATAGGCATTATTATTTTAAATTTATTGTGCATTACTGCCTATCTTTTGATTTGCACTTGTGAATATAAAATATATAATAATAATGCATTTAAATGACTTTTTTTTTTCTTTTTGAAAAACTGCTTTATAAGACCGTCATTTTTGCTGTGTAGACTATCTGAGGTGATAATTTATAATTTAATAGAAATTGTTTTACAAAATAAACATCAATATAATTCATAGTAATAGATGAAAACTATCAATAAAGTAATAGTTTAAGTCATTTAATATGCTTTTTACACTTGCATCAAATTACGCCTTTTAATTTCACCAACATAATGAAATGGCATAAACTTTATCCTTTTTGTAAACTGTGCGGTAAGAACCACAACAACATGAGGGTTTCAAAATAAAATGTAAGTGACTGATAACCAACCACTTTTCATTTTACCCATAGCATGGGTAATAGCTATGGGTAATAGCATACGCTTTTTAACCTCACCAATAATATTAATTTTCAATAAACTCAATTTATCGAATTTTAAACCCTTCGGTAAGAACACCAACATCATTGACAGTTTCAAGACAAAACGTAAACAACTGTTTACCAACCACTTTTGATTTTACCTATAGCATAAATTTTAAATGAAATCAACATTATCGCATTTTAAGCTGTTCGGTAAGAATACCTATATCAATAACAGTTTAAAGTCAAAGTGGAAGCAAGTTGCACACTCCAATATTGTTACACTCATATGAGATTTTGGACCACTTAAGTGGCGATACTGAAAAAAAAGTACAGATAAAAATTTATATTTTTATAATTTTCTCGAATTTCTAATAATTATAAAGGTTCTTATGAGTTTTTATTATAAAAGTTTTAAATTATAAAGTATATACATAATCATAATTTATTTTATTACTAGTGGATGCACATTACTAGTTGACCAACAAAAATATATATCAACATGTGTTAAACATTTTTTAAAATATGTATATCTATATTTTAGATATTTTACGCTAAGAAAATTTGATACTTCCAAGTGTATGAAACTACTCTACGTTAATATCGATGAAATTTTGAAAGTTTTACAGTGCATAATCTCTCTATGCCGTTATATTCATAGTTTATGTCATTTATTTTTATATTGCTGATGCTGTAAAAGAGAAGATATAAATTTACCTTTGTTATTACTTTAATTCCTCAATTAAATAAAATCTTCACAAAGAATATAAATTTTCGTTTTTATTGATTCCAATGATTTTCTAGTAAAGCAAAGTTATTTTCCTTAAGAGTCAAATCATCATCATAGTTTCATCAAAATGATATTCTTATTGTTTGATTGATGAAAATTCAAAAATTGTAATTGAGTAGTTACATTGACTTATGCACTTTATCCAATGCGTCACTGTATTAGTTAATGTCTTATGTGCTAATTTATCCGTCACAGCTTATGCGTCACCATTACCTTATATCTTATGTGCTATATCTTATTCATCGTCTTATCAGGTGTTTAATATCCGTAATATTATAATTTTTATCTTGTATACCAACTTATCTATTATATCTTATTGACAGATAGGTATTTTACAAAAATTCAGAGATGATACGTGGTATTCCAAATGATACTTTATTTTATTTATTTTATTTTATTAAAAATTATAGAATAGTAGAAAATAAATTTATTATTACAGTCCAAAACTGTCATTAGATCTGGATTTTTTTTTTACATTTTGGAGCTTTAGATACTGAATTCAAATTTGATTTTATTCTAGGCATACTTCTTATTTAGTGTGAGGGTAGGTAGGACTCACATTTTTAAATCAATAAAATTAAGATAAACGCAAAAGAAATTAAAATCAACTAACTTTATCTACTTTCTGCGGTATCAAGTACCTAAAAGTACCTGTACATTTAAACAGGTTTCTTATATACATTGCTTCGAACTGACTCATTTCAAGTTATGTTTACGTTTTATACATTAGAGACAATAAATCTGCTTTTAGAAAAATGTCTGTCTGTTTGTATTTTTATTTTAAAAATATATAGGGATTTTTAGGTGCATGATACTGTAGCAAGTAGGTATTGCTAGTTGATATACCTGTGTAGCTAGCCAAACACAGCTTAAAAGTCCATAACATCGATTCTACGTTGAATTTCCAATACATCAAAATTTTAAATTTTAAGTTAGACATAAGCAAACCTACTGTCAATATTTCATCTTGATATGACTTATAGTGTCTGTAGTTGCTTGTGGGTAGATAGAGTTTTTCTAATGGATAAAACGTAAAGATAACTTGAAACGAGTCATTCCTAATATATGTGCGGACAATCTTTTTTTCTTTACATAGATACATCATATTATGCGTTATAACTTATTTGGTATCCTATCCGTTATACCTGATGATATATTATCTTATCTTAAATTTTTTTTTCCCTAATTTAAAAGAATAATGTAAGACTTCCAATATAGAAGGTTCATTGTTTGGTATCACAAAGAGTCAATATTTATCTTCTATGTGTTCTCTCTTAGAGTGGTAAGAAAATACATTAAAAGACAACACTGTGACGTATATTGATGTACATCTTTTATCGTTTTTTTTTTGTTTTGTCATAGTGATTATATATGCCAAGATACAGAAAAAAAACATTACAACTAGATTTTGTAATAATAAAACTGGTTTAAACACAAAACATACTGTTTTATATTATAAATAGTTTGAAGAGAAACTTTAGTTCTTTATTCTCAGAAGAAGATCAGATTGAAAATAGAAGCAGTAGAGATATTGGGAGATTATCAGATCAATGCCCAAAATATCTTTACAAATTTTATTATTTTCTCTATGAATTCAATATTAACTTGACTAAAATTAAGCGTTGCTACCACCTTTTCCAGCTAGCTTTTTTCCCATTGTAATTAACTGTTAGAAAAACATTTTGCTTAAACTTTGTGTTTTGAAAACCTAAAACCAAACACAATGTTCAATTTAAATGGTGTTTACAATTACTTTATGCATAGTTATATATCAGTTTAAGTACTGTAAAGACTTTTTTTTAAATTATAATTTGAATCAATAATAGTATGTTTTTTTTACCATCTCAGAAAAATAATCTCTACTGTTTTTTAAAATGAATAAATTATTTACTAGTAAGGGAAGCTACAAAAAACCCCATAAAAATGCCATTAATTATGCAAGCTGTAAATATTTAATGTTACTTACCATCAAAAAGAAAAAAAACTTAAACTTCATTCAGTTTTTAAATTTTCTTAATGGCATGCACATTTAAAAACTGGTTTTATTTTTCAAGCCGATTACAAAGAATGTTTTAATATATAATATTATATATTATTACATTATTTAATATGATATATAATATTTATAAAATGTCCACAAATTTTACTTCCTCTTCAACTTGGCAAATGCATCCAATAAATAGATAAAGTAACAAAAACAATTAAACCCCTGGAGGCACCGTATGAAGGCCCATTCCCGGTGGTCAATAGATCCGAGAAGTTTTTCACGATTCAACGCCCATATGGTCGAAAGGAAACAGTGTCTGTAGACCGAATTAAACCTGCCATCTTACCAGAATCATACTTCAAAGAGAAGACTCTCGGCAAGAATAGACGTGCTACACCTCAAGATGACCCCAAAATCCTACCATCAAGGGAACAAGATGCACAAAATACGGGCTGTGAAACCAAAAACATCGAACACACTCCACAAGAGACCCCTGTGCAGCCTCAGCAAACTAGGTCTGGCAGGAAGATTCGTTTTGCTCCAGACCCCAACTATATATATATATATATATAATTGTAATCGTTCCACTTAAAAAGGGGGGAAGTGATGTGGCAACACTTCTCAATGATCACTTGTCAAGGTTTTTTGTTTTGGATTTATTATTACAAGTGGTTTTTTTTGAGAATCTCGTTTCCAAAGTGTTTTTCTTATAATTGTCCAAATATCTCCTTTATAACCTGTAATTCTATAAGTTATATGAACAGACTTAAAATATAGTAATCAATTTGAACTTCCATAAACTTGTGTGTAGGGTACAATATATCACACTTAAGTATAACCCTTACAATATAGTACATTTTATATAAATTATAATACTGTAACTATTATTACATATATTTTCATACAAATTTATCCACAAATGAACTGAAATTTTATTTCACTGAAGGTTTCATGAAAGAATCTTGACAATTTATTAAACCGTTAATTAGACATTCAGGGAAAGTAATATTTTTAATCCTAAGAATTAGGGTTTGGACGATTAATTGGAATGGGAATCGTTAATCTTAAGAATCGTGCATTTTTGGAAGAATCAGAATCTGGCTCCTACTAAATATCTTATCAGGTATTGTATTAATAAAAATATTTCATAAACTTGCAATTTTGAAAGAGTAGTATTGCATTTATTACAGTAGTTGCGTAATATGATAATAGCTGTACCAGTATGAAAGTTGCAGGTAAAAAGAATATTCATAAGGGACAACATTATTATTTCCAGAGAAAAGCGACAGAATCGATTTCAGGCAGTAGAATTATTAAGACTTACAAATGTTATTAACATTAGAACTATAGTATACCGTCTTACCTCGTATACTGCTGTTGTAGCCTTCTGACCGCTTTCTGGAGTCACCTATCTTCAAAGGTGATCTAAGAAGAACACTAAGGGACTGATCTAGGGAGTCGTACTTCCTGTTCCTGTGTATGTAACAGGAAGTACGACTCATTACATCAGTTCTTTTCGAAGATGGGTGACACCCAAAACCTGGCAGAAAGCTACAACAGCAGTATGTGAGGTAAGATTGTGTATTATAGTTCTAATATTAATAATAATGGCCTCAATGGTAACAACAAAATACATGAACTTAAAAATATTCCTCTGGGCTACTTCTTCGATGAATAAACATATGATATATAGCTGAATGAAAACACGATTCCAACAAATCAACATTAATATATGGATGAATTGATCCAGGAGGTATACAATAGATGAAAATAATCCAATGCAAGAATAATTAGTGTAACTGGATCAATCTCTAGAAATTGTGATCACTAAAGACAATTCCCAATGAGATGTGCTATTTCTCCTGTTGTAGCAATTCACTGTGGATGACCTACTGAATATTGTAAAACTAATCAAGGTATTGATATAGAAGTATACGGAGATGACCATGTTTTTATAAGACTAAGAATGCATGCAAGCACTGCCATTGGGATTATGCAGTATGCTCCCGAAGCGTTGAAATATGGTTAAACAAGAAAGATTTGGATAAAATCAAGCTAAAACTATTTTTATATCCTTTTTGAAGGGTAATAAAATAAATGTTAAGAATGCATTCATTTAGAATATCAAGTAACAACAATGAACATATTAAAATACTCTGGAAGTCTGTTTAGTTGATAGACTAAAATGCAGATGCCATGTAGTAAATACATTGGGTAAAACCACAAATGAACTGTTCTCGAACAGGAACTTGTTTGGTAGAGTAAGCGGTCTTTCACCCGTTTGAGTAACCTCAAACATTCACTTTCAGCAGTAGCGTAGCAACTATTTTTCCACCTGGGATGGTCGTTAGATTTGACGCCACTCCACCGCTGTCTGTTGATAATCCTTTAACCTTCAATATCTCAGAAAAGCCTCATAATATTTATTTTCATGGAATTATAGCCAATGATGTAATATATTGCCGTTATTAGTCCTTGACTTTCATTTTCCTACAGTACTCATATCAGTATACAGCCGTCTTCAAAGTCAACCAATGATTTTTCAAAACAGAAACGTATAATTTAAATCATAAAATTTGTTAAATTAAATTAACTGGCAACGAAAACAAATACCACATTCTTTCAGCCCTTTTAAAAAACGAGTTTTGAAAAAAATAAATTTATTTTTAATTTGCAAATATTAAAATTAAAAAATCCGTTTAGCAACAGTATTAAGCAGACAAAATATAAAAACATCTTATGAACTTAAAAACTTATTTTGGTATAAAATTTAAAATTTTTTGGTTAGCTTTTTCTTATTTTAATTTTTTTCTATTATCAATTCCCCCCCCCCCCCCCCACAAATCTGCACCTCCCACTTACTCGCCCCCGCCTTGCTAGGATACTGACAAAGAGCCAATAAGATTATTATAATTGTTATTATTACTATTAACATTATTATTGTTGTGATAGAACCTTATGAAACTGTTGTGATAAAACTAATATGAGTAGAAAATCAAATTGGTACAGCGTTTGGCTTTAATGAATTACAAAAGCAAGTCTAGAGATAACAGGAGCCATGATAATCTGTCTTCCTTTCAGATTGAACAAATTACTTCACTTAAATATATTTGTACCCCAAAAAAAGTGTGCAGTCTACAGTTTCTTGTATATGCTGTGGGACACAATCACCAAAACCGTTAATCATAAGATAACTCTTATGCAAGTACCTGGCACAAAATAATAAAGGAGAACTAGGCTGTGTGCCGGTTAGAAAAGGTTGAAGCCAAACACACCACTTGAGACGTGGAGCCTTTTTCCACATCATTTCCCAGCTTTCTCAAGGATGAGGTTAATGAAGACATAAAGAAGGAAGGAGATAAACGTTGGCTAGAACAACCTTTGTCTAATTTTATCTAAAAACCTCATTTTACTGCACTTTAATTTCTAACAGAAATAACAAATCATGAATGAAAAAAATTAAAAAAAACGTAGAATATTTCATTGGACATTGTTTTTTTAACAAACACTATTACAAGTTGAAATTAACATTTTACGAAAAGTGGAGACTCTATCTGAGAAACAGGCAGAAACAATTGAACACATTCCATGTTAATATGATTAAATTACTTTTAAATAGGTTAACGAGTTTTGGCAAATCATACCTAAACCAATAAATGTGACAGATGATACTACTTTAAAGAAAATATTAAAGAAGTATAATCAGAAAAACATAATCAAATTTGCCAAATAAATATTAATTTTGCTAACTGTTTGCAGATCTATTTCTAAGTGCCATTAAAGAACACCTATTCAAATCCAACCAGCACCTTGCAAAATTAATATTAATTTGGCGAAGATATATTGAAGACGCTTTTGTAATTTTCAATGAAACAAATAGACATTGAACTCCTTATTATCATTAATTAATGAACTTAACACTCAAAAAATTCACTATGAAATGTGAACCACATAAATCATTAATTTTTTTATAACTCGTTATTTGACTATAATTCATCATAAAAACTCTTTGAAATTCAAAATTTTTTGGAAACCCACTTTCACGGACTCTAACATACACACCTCCTCCTTTCATTCCATGCCGTACAAATTAAGTGCTTTCAATTCGATAATACACCGATTGTTTACAATACCTTTATCTAAAAAAAACGGCTTTAAAAAAATAGAAACCATGAAAACCATAGAAACAAACAACAGTTATTTAATACAACTAATAAACAAATTGTTATATAAAAAGGAAATGAGCACTCTTTTAAATACCATTTTTTTTCAAAACAGCTTGGAATCCCCCCAAAATTACCTGGATTACTCTACCTTATGTGAGAAGTTTCTCCCTAAAAATTGAAAATATATTAAAGAAATTTAAATTTAGATTAAGTTGGAAAACTAATGGTAATTTAAAATCTTTGTTAAGATTTAACAAAACTCGTCCTTACCCTCCATAGTAAGGTTGGTTATCGCCTCAGTTCATTGAGTGAAGTTTATAACTTGTCCTTTACAGATTGCGAATGTTTTTACTTTGATATGACTGTATTTCATACAATGGTATGAAAAAAAACCAAAAACATTTTAAAGAGTATAAGCAAAGAAACCACACCACATGGTTTTTTGTGAAAAAAAAAGGTTTTTTTCACATTTTCTAAAATACCTAGTCATATGCAGCCAAAGCTTTGCCCCTAATAAGAACCTGGCCATTATACGTTTTAATAGCAAATTCAAAGAAATTTCAAACTTGGAAGCTTTTGAAATAAATAAAGCCTTATATCAAAATCATCATCGTGCCTTAATGATCAAATTCCGCGCTGTCCAAATTTTCTCAAATTGTTTCTATTTGATGTATATAAATAAATAAAAAAAGGACTCTTTCCTCTAACATAATGTTTTCTGGCTTGCTTTATTGTACATCACTGTTTCTGTGCATACCCAACTGTTTTGTCTCCTTATCTTTTAAGTACCCCTCTCCACTCTATGTCATATGACCTAACTTTCTCAGTTGAACCCTGAACTCAGGTCGGTCCTCTTCCGATTCATATGGATATGTCATTCATTTTCTATTTTACTGTATAGATTTCCTATTTTACTTTACTATAAGTAAAGTATAGTGATCGTGAAAAAATTCGATCTCGAGATTTTGACGGAATTACATGTTTTGAGGTCCCAGAAGTCGTTTTATGAAGTTTTTACGATGATGTCTGTGTGTGTGTGTGTGTGTGTGTGTGTGTGTGTGTGTGTGTGTGTGTGTGTGTGTGTGTGTGTGTGTGTGTGTGTGTGGTGGGTGTGTGGGTGGGTGAGTGTGTTAGCATTGCTTGTTACCACGCTACGGTCCAGAATCTTTGATGGATCAAGTTGATATTTTACACAAAAATGGACCCCATAAAGACGAAGATCCCTATTGTTTGGGAAGAATTATGCATGATGGAAAAGTCAATCAAAAGTAGTTTGTATTGTAGAAGTTTAACTGTCAATCGACTCGAAGTGTGCGAAACGCAAAAAGCTTCTTTTTTATGTGAGGATACTTTTGTTTATCCATTTACCCCGGTATGAGTAAATACTACACAATTCCGGATTGCACTAATAAGTATTTCATCTCTGTTCTCTGAAATATATATTCACTGTATAATTTAATTATGATGGTTGTTTTGATATTATTTGATGATTTATATATAAAAGAAAACTGAAGTCGGTTAAATTTGATGGCTCTATAATGGCATGTAATCGTTTTTCTGGTTGGTCCAAACTACTAGATTGCTTCCCCTTTGCTATGTTAGTATTGAATAAAAATCACCAATTCAAAATTTACCAATGAAACCAATTTATGCGTAATTACTATTTTTAGATTTTCCTTATTAGTGCGTGATGCAAAAAAAATTATGTTTTGGGTTTTTATCAAATTAATGTGTTGAATAATACATTTATCCTCTTCTACATTTAAAAAAAAAGAATATTTAAAAATATTTAAAATTGATGTATTTCATATAATTAACAAAATATATTCAGTAAGTTGTTTAGAATTGGCATTTTGTGTTTGAAGAGGTTCAATTAAACATGGACAAGAGGTTAGAGGTACTTGAGGACATTAAAACGGTGGAAGACAGGGAATTGGTTGCAAAGCAGAGAGCTGCACGATTAACTTGATGTAAATTATTTGTGTCCCTGGCCGCTCAACAGGTGTCGGAATAATAACGGGCATTAGACCAGACACCCTTCCCGCTCTGCTTTTAATTCCTTTCACACTCGTCTCTCTTTTAAATCTTTTTAAAACCATAATCGCTTCCAACAAATTTGAAATTTTATTCCAGTCTCAATTAAAGCTTTAAACTCGAAATGTATATGTACTTTGTTGTTATAGTTTGTTTTAATACTGATATTCATAGTATTTGATTGGCTTAAATTTCTAAAATGAAGACCCGACAATATTTCTAACTGCTATCGTTATTCTTCTTTTTCATTCACAATCGTGTATGGAAAACGTACACTATATATATATATATATATATATATATATATATATATATATATATATATATATAACAGATTCAATAATATATCGACCGTTTCATAGAATAGGTGTGTTCTCTAATCGGGGTTCCGTCAATTTTCCAGGAGAAAAAAATCAAACTCTCGTTGCCAACGTTTCGGTTTTAATTAAAACCTTTTTCATAGGGAGAAGTAAGAATTTTTTAACTAAGAAAATAAAATTTACATTATTTAAAGGAAACAATGTAAATTTTATTTTCTTAGTTAAAAAAATTCTTACTTCTGCCTATGAAAAATGTTTTAAAAAAATCCGAAACGTTGGCAACGAGAGTTTGATTTTTTATCCTGGAAATTGACCAAACCCCGATTAGAGAACACATCATATATATATATATATATATATATATATATATATATATATATGCGTGTGTGTGTGTGTGTGTGTGTGTGTGTGTGTGGTGTTTGTGTATGAATATGGGGGGGTGAGACTATATATGAAAGTATGGGTTATATTATGTATTGGAGTCCCATTTATATTTATATGTATATAACAATATTTCACAATAAACACATAAAATAACAATACTGTAGTTTGGACGTTGTATAAGTAGATATGTATAACAAGATTTCACAATAAACACGTGAAATAATAATGTTTGGTTTGGACGTTGTATAAGCAGATATTTATAACAAGATTTCACAATAAACACGTAAAATAACAATACTGCAGTTTGGACGTTGTATAAGTAGATATTTATAACAAGATTTCACAATAAACACGTGAAATAATAATGTTTGGTTTGGACGTTGTATAAGCAGATATTTATAACAAGATTTCACAATAAACACGTGAAATGACAATACTGCAGTTTGGACGTTGTATAAGTAGATATTTATAACAAGATTTCACAATAAACACGTGAAATAATAATGTTTGGTTTGGACGTTGTATAAGCAGATATTTATAACAAGATTTCACAATAAACACGTGAAATGACAATATTGTGGTTTGGACGTTGTATAAGTATATATCTATGACGACATTTAACAATAAACACGTAAAATAGGAATCAACGTCCAAACTACAATAAGAAATGAATAAATACGACTAAGACCTTTCAACAGTAACAAGCGGTCTTCGTCAGAGTCAAACCCTAACACATACCAAACATCCCAACAAATCCCAACATCAATTAGGATTTGACTCCTAATTCAACCTGTTACGGTTGAAGGATCTTTGTTTTTTTTCATTTTTTATTGTACGTTGTATATATGTATAAGTGTATTCATTTTGTGTATTATATATCTGTATCACATTTGCCTCATTTATATCAAAATTCATTTGAATGAAAAAATTGGGACAAAAATTTAACTTGGTTAAATACGTAGAGTAAAATTTAAAATTTTAGTTTAAATTACAAAATCCATAAATAAGGACATCTAAGAATAATCGAAATGTTATAATTCTACAAAGATTTTTAAAGTTAAAAGATTACAATATATTGATAGTATATTATGACTGTCTCAAATCGTTAAGTAAATGTTTTTAAAAATTATATTTATTAGCACCAACAATCATATTTATAAAGGTGGAAGATCTAAATTGTAAGTTACACTTCATAGTTGTACTTTACCATTGTTGTAATAATATTTATACTTAAATGTATATATACTTTGCTGTTATGGTCATGTTTAGTACATGACTATAAAACATGATCAAATTATAATCATTGCTAACTGTGATGTGTGTATGTGTGTGAGTGAGTGTATGTGGGTTTGTTTGAGGAGGAAGTAAGTGTGTTCAGGGTGCGTTTTATCTCACACATATGTTTATTTTATAATTAATAAAATAAATACTCTGCTATAGGTTTTAGCGTGTATCGAACGTACTTATGAAAGGTCCATATATTGATAAAGAAGTTAAGAGTTTGATCTCCTGAATTCATTAATGTTGAAATTAACAATTTTTTTTTTAATTGCTCTATCATTAATACTGAGTTAGGCAAACTTTAGGAGTCCCTATGTAGAATCAACCTGGTAAAATGTCACACCCATAGATACCAAGTAGTAACCAAGTAAATGAACCGCACTTTCCACTTTTAGAACGGTACAAAATACTGTAAGCCTATAAGAGCGGGCATTTTCCCATGAAAGAAGCAAATTATTCAGTAATTGTAATATTATTCAGTTATTCAGCAATATTCTTATGTTCATATTCTAACTGGTGATCGTTTAGTTAACTAAATGCTTAGCAAAGTATCAGTTGAATGACTCATTTATTTTTCACTATATTCTATCACAAACAAATTTCCTCAAATAATATTACAGTCAAACCCAAATGACAGTTGTACCATTTTATCTAATTGTTTTCACTAATATATCTCAATCAGTGTTGTCAACTACCAGGTATGCCAGTAATAGTATTTTGTACTATTTTGAACTATTTTGTACTAAAATAGTATAAAAATGGACTAAAAATTGCTAAAATTTTCGAGACGAGCTAAAAAAGATCCAAGTGACAGTATAAAGAAAATATCATTCTAAACAATATTTTAATATTTTATTTTTAAAAAAGATTAATAAATCTTTTCTTTTTTGAGCTGAACCAAGGATTTCCAAAAATTTGTCTAAATTCAGTTCTATATGGCATCTTCGTCATTCTGGTTTCATAGATTTTATTGGTCTCAATTTTCTAATTACATCGTTAAGAACATCAAAATCGAAGTACCATTTTCTGTAACATTTTAGTCAATGTCGTGTTTTCAATGTACTCCATTGTTGATATATTAATGGTTTGTTTCCAACGATGGTTACTTGGTTTAATTCTCTTTCAACATCAGCATTAGAATGGGTAAGATGAGATAGAGGTGGGGTAGTTAAGAGATAAGGTGATAAAGAAGTTCGGTATGCTTATAAACAAAGTGCTTTAAACCAAGCCAGAAAACACTATTTACTATTCTAGAGAAAATAATCCTTTTTTATTAATAACATCTTTTTATAACAACAAATTGAGAAAAATAAAGAGGAGTTAAAACAGAAGAAGTTACTTCTCACCGTCGGTCAGATCAAACCATTTGATGTCGTTTGAATGAGTTTTCAACGATCAATAACCTGATTTGAACTTGATGTTTCCTATCGAGTTTTGATAATTTTGACTTGATACTGTGCATAAAGACAACAAATGTGTATAAAATGTTCAAAATAAGCCAGATATTACACTTTACTGAGATTTTCTTATAATTACTAGATACATATCTTATAAACACTAAATTTTATAAAAAAGAAAAATAAGGGGCTAAAAATCGAGTTAAATCAGCACAAAAATTGCTTCAAAATGTTGAGGGTTAAAAGTGATTTAAAAGAGCTAAATAGGCAACAGCGATCTCAAATGAGTTTTAATCCCCTTTTATTTGTTTTATCAGTATTCAGCTCTTTCCATTCGTTAAAATAGAAGGTATGTTGACTAGTTATATAACGAAAATGTATAAATGACTACATTGCTCACCATTAAGTTTGCACTGACTGTATTTGTCATTGATTATGTATCTGTAAGGAGCATAGTATGCCAGTAGCTTGCGTGCTCGCATCCGTACTGGTAAATCCATGGATTGATACCCACTCTGGCCTTCGATTTATTCACGAAGTGTGTGAAAAAAGAATTGTTAAAGTCAGAGAGGACTTTAAGCCTGCTTTAATTCTCCGTGTGCTCAAGCCTTTTGGCCATAACACGAAATCAAATCAGGCCAACAAGCCTAACACACAGCCCCTTCAGTCACTTCGAATTCATAAAACTCGGGGTGACCCGCGGAGGTGGGTTTTTACCAAAACCACGTCATACATTAAGACAAAAATCACCCATCGGCAATAAGAGCATAGGTTAGCCTGATACACACCAACTTAAGACAAAGTCCCGATGTATATAAACTTCTTCTGGAACAGAAGATTAATTCAAATACTTCACAACTAAATTCAAATATAACTACCTCCTCAGAGTACTAGGTTATTGCCCTGAGAAAAAACTGGTGCCAATGACCCTGGGTACGAGGGGTATTTCTTCTGGCTTGGATTAGAGAACATTAAGTTGTCTGTCCCAAGCCTATACAAAAGTATTAAAGATCTCTGATCTAAATAAAATAGTGTTAGACATTTAGAATAAATCATGTTTTATAAATATAATAAATTATAAATTAGAATTTGACTCCAAATGTAGAATGTTCACTGAGAGTTATCTCAAAAAGCCAATCTTTAACCTATGCGTATTTTCTCATGGGACGACCATTGCAACCTAAACTTACCTATCCTATTTATCTGTAATTTATAATAATTAGTTAATATTCTGTTAACTACTTGCTCGGTTTCGTAATAACTTATTTTATGAACTAGTTACAAACACAGAATATTAAATTTAGTCTTAACCTAAGTATTACAATGTTTAAATAGTACAAATTTGATTCGCAGAGCTCTCATTTTCTTTTATTCTTTTTTGGTAAGGGGTCAAAAAAAAGCGGTCCGGTCAAACAAATACATTCCAGTGTAAGAATAACTCAAAATTTTAGTTAAAATATAATTAAAAAAATGTAATAATGCAAATGAGGCACTTTGTTTATGGTAGTAACACAAAAATATAGGGAGCAAGGTAGCATAGTAACAATGTGCTCACAAACTGGTAACTCCGTGGTTTATACCCACTCTGGCTCTAGATTTATTGCCACGGGAGGTGATAAAATCAGAGCATGTATTTTCTGAGAGAGGATGTTAAGCCGTTGTTCCTGAGCTTGTATGATGTCAGATACTTGCTAAATAACCTTATTCTATGTACACTTGTGGTAGGCAATGTAAAATGTTCATTGTGCGGTATCACATATGTCCAGTATTCGGCGTATGTGTGTTCTCTCATGGGACTGCCACGGTGACCCAAATACTGCTGTTAAATACATCTTAATAACTTCAATGTAGACGACAGTTTAAATTGTTTTTCTATCAAAATGTGCAAAAGTTGCAAAATAGCTTGTACAAAAAATGACTTTTGTGAAAATTTGAAAAAACAGTCGTTAGAATTTTCTTCAACTTTTATTCTAAAAATTTGACTTCTGTAATTTTATATAAAGTCTCAACATTTTTCAAAAACTGAAAAAATGTAAAACTGGCGCTGTCCATTTGTTGAACTTTTGACCTTGACCTTGGCCTATCAATGATGCAGTTATTTTTATCAATCTTATTGCAATTTAAGATATGATAATATTACATTCCTTTGAAATTACTTCATTCATATTAAATTTAAACTTTTTGATGATTAAAAATTTTGTTTCCAACACCGATGCTTATTAGCTTTCAAAATTGCTGTCCTTGGGGAAGGAAAGTTTAGCTCATTTGTTTTAAGGCACCCATTTTAGTAATGGGTACAACTTACTAACAGTTTAATAGTAATTGTTGTGATCTTTCTTAATAATTAACTTATAATTTATTGGTATGAATTATATTTGTAACTAACTAAACACATCAGATATGCATTTCCAGGGAAATTGTCACTATTGCATAGAGTGAACTAATAAAGAAATACCTGAGACGTACTTTCTACATTTTACAAAAAAAAAAATAATAAACAATTTTAAAGAACAACTATTTATTACCATAATAATAATATATAAGTATGACAAATACAGTCTTAGCCGGAAATAAATTAATTAACAGTCATCTGTTATGATGTTTTTCTGAAAGAGTTTGTATTCAGGCCAACAGCAAATTAATTATTTAATATGCAGATCTAATTGATTGAAAACTTGACTGCGCTTGAGTTCTCTATTACAACAGAGTTTACAGAGTCCAATAAATCTGAGAACTGCACAAGTCAGAGGTCAAGAGACAGTTCCTACCCCCTAACACCTATAAATACCCTTTTGTTCAAAACTCTATTCATTTGAAGTTCAACTTACAACTTAAAATATTTTTTACAAGAAAAAACTTTTTCTTGTCTTAAATTTAGCATGTCTACAGTATATTTTATTAGAACAAAAATATTAAGATTAAACTCTATAGTAAAATTAACCTATTCTTTATAATTGCCTTAAGTATAATCTTTTCTATATTAAAAAAATATTTAAAATTAAAGTTTGCAACATCTTTAAATTATTTTACAAGTAAAATTGTTTAAAATATTAGGTTAGGTTTCAGTGCAATTCCTCAGAAGGGAACAAACCTAGGTTGAACATTGGTCCTTTGTGATACCAAACAAAGAAGAATGATTCTTTGTTTGCCTAAATTTATCTAACTCAAACATATTTATTGTAGAAATCTTTGACGAGTACCTGACATCGTACAAGATCGGGATCGACGGATTAACGTCTTCTCTGTGGGACGACGTGCTTAGATTTTTTCAACTCACACGTGAATTTGAGTGTGGAAAACTTAATTAGCATTATTATAAAATGAGTAAATACCTCAAAATGACTGATTTCACAATTTTTAAATATAAAAAGTATTTATTATGAAGAACTCCAAGTTGAAATATTTAGTTCAAAATCATCTAGGTTAGTTTCAAAATTGAAAAAAAAAAATAAAAAAATCGTAAATAGACATTTATGATTAATTCGGTTAATGTTAATGCAAACATTGTTTAAGAAATAACTGTTGAGTTAGACTTTAGTTTGCAGACTTTTGTTTTGTTGTTTCTTGTGGGAGGGGGTAGGTATTTCGAACTAAACCAAGAGCATTTTGAGAAGAGACATTCAGCGTCCGTCCAGACAATTAACTATGAACTTGAATACCCTGGGGGTAGTTGAGAAAGAAAGGGGGTGGCGTGGGGGAGGGGGGTGTTGTAGGAGTTAAAAAGTATTAAAGTTGAAGGGACTTTGCTTTGGAGTTGTTTGTCCAATCAAAGCTAATTGTGAAGGTTAGAAGGGGAAGAACGTGACTTGTTCACCGATATAGGCATCTTTCTACAACCAACCAGTCTCCTCGACTCATCCCAATGCACTTCGAGTCCATCCAATACATGATTCTTAACAAACAAACCCCTTTTACTTATTAATTTAGTATTCATTAACTAAAAATTTAAATTTTTGCGTAAAAATGGTTCAGTATCATTATACAAATCATGTATATTTATTAAAAAATAGACGTGCTCGTCTTTGACAGGTATTTTACAAACATTCAGATATAATACGTGGTATTTCAAAACATTATTAGAAAGTATAAAATAGTATAAAATATAATTTTTAGTACGGTCTATAACTCTCATGAAATCTGTAGCTCCTTTTACGTTTTTCAGTTTTAGATACTGCTGTCAAATTGATTTTTTCTAAGCATACTTCTTATTAAGTATGTGGGTTGGTAGAACTTACTTTTTTAAAACAAGCATATTCTGATAAACTCAACCAAAATTACCAGGCATCCGACACTACAGTAACAGACACCAAAAAATACCTGCATATTTTTATTTTAGTTTAACACCTGTGCAGCTAGCCAAGCACAGTTCAAAAGTCGATAACTGTTATTCCATGTTAAATTTCCAATCTATTTAAATCATTATATTTAAGCTAGACATGTAAAAATCTTCTATCAATGTTTCAGCTTGCTATGACTTATAGTGGCTGAGTTTGTTTGTGACAAAATAGTTAGACAGACAGAATTTTGCTATGGGTGGATTCGATTTTTACAATGTATTAAACGTAAAGATAACTTGAAATGAGTCAGTCCTAAGCAATATACAGACAAAACTTTTCTTTTTTTTTTTATATAGATGAAAATACCTGGCCAGGAACTTACAAAAATTGTTTATAGATATAAAAAGTGTTTCCATAAATGATAAAGCAGCTAACTATAACTGACTCAAGTAAATATTTAATATTGATTAAACAAACAAATCGTTTATCTTTAAAAAAAATTGCAACGCTCCGGAAATATGCTTCAAAACTTCTTGCATACTTTTCCTTAACAACTCAATTGAAGAAAAAAAAGATCTAATGCAAGACGCCAAATGTCATCTATCTGATTCATTATAAAAAAAAATAGAATTTGAATTAAGTTTATAAATATAAAAATGCTTAACTTTATATTGAATGAAAATTACTGATAAGATGAATAAGTTCCAATACTAATAATTACCAATATTCTTGAAATAAATTTAATAATCAGGTATTTATAAAAACACTTTGGAAACTCCTAACGAATCTTTTTTGTTTCTTACCAGCAGTGAATGATAGGGGTATGTCATTTTTTTAGTTTAATGTAAGAGGAAGGTAAAACTCACTAGTTTCTGAATATCTGTTCAAACAGTTTGGAGTAAATTAATATTTATTGTTCCATATTTTGCTGTCATTTCTTTACTGTCAGTATTTAATTTCATTCGAAAACATTACAGGTTAGCTTATCCCTACACCAGAACTGTTTTATTGTCTTTTGAAACTTAAGGATAATTTTGTATTTTAAAACATTGTTATAAAAATAATTTTGAATCTTAGCTTATTTAGCTTCTGAACTGGTAGTACTGTGTTCGATTCTCATTATTGTTTTCAATTTTTCTAAAAGCAAGAAATAAAACATGACAGCATGTCATCCCTTCGGAATGTACGAAAACAAGTTCCCTTTAAAGATTGTTGTTTTAAAAACAATTGAGTTAGGAAAAATTTAAGACACTTAATTCAGAATCACTAGGGCTATATAGTATTATCTTGAAAAATCAGTGCATTGTGTAGCTCACCAGTAGAACCTTATTCTGACCCAAAAAAAAGAGAACAAACAAACGTTAATTTTTGGACATCCCTTTCTCACGACGACGGATGTACCTTCAGGCCCATTCTATAGCTAGAGCGACCGAGGAAACCGCCCCGGGTGTCTCTCTTGTGGAGGGCCCGCGAGTTGACAGTAGTGGCCTCGGACAAGATCTGCTCACTGGTTAATTGGTCATGCTACCCTGTCCAATTCATATGGTAGAGTACTTGAAAAAGTAAACCTCCCAGCGTTCCTGAGCTACCTCCATGCCATAAATAGGGTTAAATCACCCTAGGACTTTATTCTTTAAAAAAGAAAGTAAAATGTATAATATATCAGAATAAGTCTGACCTAGTTATGTTACATGGGATCTTCCTTTTTGCTCCGAAATATCATTCGTACCCAGTGTAACCGTTTCGCGATTGTAAATATACTGCTGCGCGAGTAGTATCGAGTTGCCCGCCTCCGCGTGGTCCACCTTGGGCGTCGTCATGTGTACATGCGACGGCTAAAGGGTAAATCGTAAAAAGACAACCTGACTTGATTTAAAAACGATATGGCCTGAAAATGGCTTGGTGCGTATAAAGGTCAACACAGGTTAATTGGTCATGCCGGCGGTAGGTCAGATTAACAGTTGTTGTAACTGTTTATTTTTATTCCTAATATCTGCACACTATAACAATTATATATAATGATATATATGTGATCAAACCACAATATGAAATGGGAAAAAAATACCAAGATATTTCAACCACAACAAGCGGTGTTCGTCAGAGGAAAAAACCTCAACTGACAGATAGTCAAGATAGTTTTCTGTCAAAGAGGTTTTTGTCAGAGCCATCTGGGTTTTTGACTCTGACAATTAAGTAAAATAGGTTTGCTTGTAGGAACGTTTAATGTAAATCACTTTCATCATTAATTTGGAGAACCGGAATTAATATATTTAGCTCACAAGCTACTTAGAAAGGAAAAGAAACAGTAAGTATTCCCACAAAAAAAAAGATTTAATCAGACAACGTGTTTCGAATACTTAGTGTTCATCATCAGGTTACATCTTCCTCAGTAGGGTGATCTTAATTAACTATAATCAACCTTAACATCACCTTACTGAGGTGTAATCATTCAGCAGTATTTATCAAGCTGTAAACCGTATAGCGACCATGAACACCATGTGTTCAAACGCTTTGGTAATTAGTTCTTTTTCTGTGGGAAGGCTTACAGTTTATTTTCCTCTCTAATGATGCATTTAAGTTTAATTTTTTTTGTTATTCCATTTATTATAAAACATCATTTTTGAGAAGGAAACTAAATAGTAGTTGAGTTTATTTCTAGATTTTATGTTTTGTAACTCAGATTAAATGAGTATAACATTGGTTTAAGTGTAATTTTATTGTTATATCATACTCGTATTTAAAATTGGAGAATCGTACTAATATATCCAAGTTGTTGGGTGAGGGAAATAGATGTTTGCTACTGTGCTTTAAGTTGTAAGTTGTGGTATTAATCATGGTAAATAATGATTGTTTGGTTGTAACGTGGTAAGTTATATTCTGCAAACTAATATATCAAGGGTATTATTGGAGTTATTCCTTGTTGATGGTGGATTATGGGTACTAGTTTTGGTTTGAAATCAAACAGATCTAGAAGCAAGCTTGATCTGAAGCAGAAGGGTTAAAGTTTGCCTCTCCGCTTATAATCCTCAGTTAGTTGTTTAATAGTTGCTAATTTGTGGTTTTCAAAGCGACCTGTACAGCGGGATGCTCTACTGTTTGTTATGAGGAAGCTGCCCCCGGGGGAGGAGGCTTGGATATCTCATAGAAGGGCCTCCTTTTGGGGTGGGTAGTAGGGTGTGTCAGACTTACACACAAACACTCCCACACAATTCCACTAACGTCTCGAAACAGCGTCATCTGTTACTAACTCAACTCCTCCCTACAGACCATACAACTTGCACCCTTCAGATTTCATTAAGTTTATAATTAATAATTTATTGCTACATTTCAAAGTTAACAGATGCTGCTTAATTAAATTTCTTACTAGTTATAAGTGAAAATTGCTTATCATACTTATTCATGTTATATCATTTAATATAATTTATAAAATTTCAATCGTATTTACAAAAAAAAGTGAAATAAACAAATTAATATTTAATAATACAGGGAATGAGTACAAAAATGAAACGATCAACGAGAATTACAAGTCAAATTAAAAAAAAAAACGAACACACATAGAAAGAAATACATAGAGAACCAACTAACTTCACCGATATACGTAATGCAGAATTCTTCTTTATCATCAGAACGAGTAGTAATCAGCCGAGTAATCTCCGACACCATCTAGATATTAGAACCTAACTACCTCACCAACGACTTATTATACTATTGACAAAAAATTGTCAAAATATTTAAGGCAGTTATTCCAGTTAATTCTCTATGAGTTTCCTCTTATGTTTTGCCTCTGTAATTTTATACATTCACACATTCATCCATCTACACACACATACTCTCTCTCTCTTCTCTCTCTCTCTCTCTCTCTCTCTCTCTCTCACTCACACACAAACATATATAATATATATATATATATATATATATATATATATATATATAATATGTAATATAGAAATGACCCAAACCGGACAACTTACTAGTAAAATAGATTCAAAACACAAAAGTACAAGACACTTACTACAATCAATACTTCGAACCAAAATAAACTAGAAGGGAAGAAAACTGGTACAATCGTTTCTAATAAACGTTCCTGCATTACGAATATATATATAAATTAAAAGAAACGGTCCAGCGGACTTTTTTAAATAAAATAAATTTAAAACGAAGGAAACACACAGACATAAATCTCATCGATATTTCGACCATTGTCTTCACACCTCATGATGACGCCAAAATATCGATGTGAGTTATGTCTGTGTCTTTCTGTGTGTTTCCTTCGTTTTGAATTTATTATATACATATATATATATATATATATGATTCAATTATATTATGTAGAGGATTTTGACTCTAGTACATAAAACCCTCTACTACATATGTTTTAGAGGGTTTTGACTCTGACGAAGACGCTTGTTACGGTTGAAAGGTCATAGTTTTTTTTCCCCCATTTCTTATTGTGGTTTTAACATATATATATATATATATATATATATACCAAAATAATGTGTTGGTAATAAAAATGTGTATCAAATTTATAATTGGTAAAATTTTAGCATTATAATTTTTAATTTTAATATAATGAGAGTAAATTTAAAAGCTGTTACCAGTGATTATGATAAATTCAAAATGAAACGAAAGTCTAGGTTGTGACTTGAGAGATGGTCCTTGAGAGAGTGAGCGTGTGGTAAAGATATTAACAGTGTTTGTTCAGCTGCACGGACTGCGTCGACTGATGCAAGGGGATGGTCGCCACCCCAAGGCACCCCTAGGAAACAACTACAGGCCTCCGCAACCCCTCCACCATCGCCCTCTCAGGACCAACATAGACTTCAACGTTAAGCAGGTACCCAAACACACCCATTGCCTTTGTCTTTCCTTCCCCTTTGTTTGAACCACTTCACCACCTTTCCACCCTCTCATAACAGTATAAATTAATTCCTTTCTTAGGTGTGGTAACACTTAATAATCTTCATACATATGTATTTAAACCCTTTTGTAATTATCTAATTTGCAATGTTTACAAATCAAAGATTAACAACAACTGGCATTAGTTCTTTTGTATTAAGGCTTTCTTAGTTTATAATTCAAAGTGCTCATAAAATTTACGTCTTAATCATTATAATAATCAAAATATTATTTCTTTACTATATAAAAAATATTCTTAAAGAAGATATATTTTTATCTTAGTTCAATATGTTTTATAATCTATCAATAATTACAATTATACTAGAACCTACAAGTATCATAACACTCATTTCCTCGGATATGCTACATTAACGATTACTGATATGTGTTCCCTTGATAATATTCTTTCAGAGTTTTAAATTTTTATCTTTTTTCTGGTTATGTGGTTCATTGTGCAGTACACTATAATACATTGTAGTATAATGCAGGTCAGTGTAGTACATTGTAGTACGATGTTGTAGAATGTACAATAAGTTGGTCCATTTGGAAGCAGTCCTTCATTTAAGCATATTTGATTGAACAACTGACCGTATTTCACTTATGTCATTTTCTTCACAAGTTTTGTGACCAAGACCAAGAGCTACTTTAAACGTTTACTGTAAACTGTGCCTTAATACCAACTCTAAAGACTCTAATAATTTTTTTAATTACCCTGAAGATGACTGGAAGCCAGTCGAAACATGTAGGTTCCCACTTAATTAACATTCTCCAACGTTTGGATGAAGGAAAGAAGAAGGTATTCAGAAACCTTGAAAAACTTGTGAAGAAAATGACATCAGTGAAATACGGTCAGTTGTTCAATCAAATATATATATAAACACCTCCACATTTTTCAAGTTAAAAAATCTATTTTACTAGACTTAGTGAATGTAGAAACGGGTATTTTTGCAGGAAAACTGGTAAAACAATTTTGACCTAAGACCTCTGTACTTTAGACAGCGAATAAATAAAATTAAAAGGTCATAAAAAAGTAAATTCCGAAGACATATCTACTTTCTCTTCATAAGAATATAGTCAATGTTTTCACAGCCCTTGAGTCTACGAGTTGATTGATAGACAAGAATACTTTCTTGTATGTCTACTCAATCAATTGTTGATTCTATTTTTTTGTGTTGTTTGGTTGAGAACGATTTTTTTTTTGGAAGCTACTGTCTTCTTGTCATAATAAGTGAAGAACTGACTCCTTCAGTAAACTGATATCTTGCCACTAGACTTGAGGCTACTGAGTAAAGAGCAGCTTTTGCCAATTCTTTTTGTTTACTAATAGTGTGTACACTCCACTTACTTTTGCAAGATGACAAAATAATTTTGACGAGTCTGCAAAGCTCAGAGGTCTAATAGATTGCAAATCTTCACATCACATGCATTACATTCTGCATATCTAATATATTATCCACAACAACTAACTCTAGGACAGCACATTTGCAAAATAATTAGCAACGACTAATAATTAAACTTGGCCTAAGGTACTAGGAGGATGAATCAACCTACAATCTTCACTATTAATGTATTAAAAAAATTAAACCTATGAAATACCTCTAACACTAGTATAATTGATAAAAAAGTTTACGTAGGTCTTAATATAATTTTAAATAACTACCCCCCGCTTCTTAGTCCACATGAACATATTTAACTCATATGTGTTTGTTCTAGGCTGGAGTGAAATATTGTCCCAGTATGTACAAAGAAGTTTATTACAAAGGTACAGATTATCTTTTTAGTATTCATTAACATATTTCAGAGCTCTAAACTTGTACTACGGAGATTAAACTCTGATACTACGGAGAAAAAAAATTCCCTTAGAAAATACACTTTACACTTAGAAAATAAATACCATTTTTTAATATTAACATTTTTTTTACGAGCATTCGAATGTAGATATATTTTTCATTAACAATCATACATATAATTTAAATATTTAATTAAAATAATGAGTCTTTTAAAACAATGTTTTTCTTGGATACCAAAATATTAGTTCTTTCGAAATAGCAGAAGCTAAGAACACCATTTATAAAAAAGATTTTTAAATAATTTGAAATAAATTGGTAAAAAACTATGAAGTTTCAATAAACATATATAAAATAGTACTCATAGAGTTATCGTTTGTATGATACCCAACTTTTTTTTTTATTTTTGATTCTATGTAAGTATACTACACATTTATTGGAAGCAGTCTTAGAAAAGGACAGATGAAAACTTCCTCCTAAAATTTCATACGGGTATTCTTCAGAAGAAGTTGAAGATTGTGTTATGATATCAACAGGAAGCCAGAATTATCTTGTGTATGTGAATGTGTGTATATCAGTGCGCATATGTGAGAGTGTGTGTGTGTGTGTGAGAGTGAGAGTGAATGTGTGAGTGTGTGTATATATATGTTTTTTCTGCATTTATCGAGGAATTGTGAATAATGACATTTCTAAATTCATATTCTTAAAATAGTAAAATATATCACACCATTTAACAAAATTTACTAAAGTACAAATGATTAGATATTTTGTTTAATTTATTTAGAACAAATTTTCTACTCAAACCTTGAAGGTCGATATTAAGTTTTACAAGAAAACAGTTTGGTTTACCTTATCGCTTCAGAAATAAAAAGAGCCATAAAACAATGACAATCAATATATTGTGTATCATTTATTTATATAGCATTTTGAATAGTAAACATAGTTATAATTTAAATTCATATATTAAAACAAACAAAAAATTAAAAATATGAGTCTGTAAACGGATGCATTACTAGAGTTAGAGAAATTGAAATAACTTATAGAAAATTATAAATAACTTATAGATAGTTATAAAAAATTGTGAATATCATAATTAGTTATATAATATTAATTGTAATGATATAACACTATAATTAAAATAAAATTTCAAAACCATTGTGCAATTTTCTTGCAAATTTCTTTTTTTCTAATTCATTTAATACAATTTATACTTTTTTTTCTAGCATTCTATAGAATATACTACTATAGTTACTAATTTATTTGCAAATATTATAAAATTTCTCTCATTTATTATAAACCTCTTTATAGTATATTTTATACCATATTTGATTTATTATCTATATTTGATTTTATTTCAGCAAACAACTGGAAACAACATTAATGAGAGAGAACAAGGCTCAGCTTATGTAGATGTATATAAAAAATGAAATTCGTTATGTGTAAACGAACCCCTAGTATACCAAAATACGCTTCGCAATAATCTGGATTAGATTGTTTTCATATCAAATTAGGCCATTCAACTTCTAACTGTATACCCCTCACAAAGTACAGACAATGATGATTTCAAAACTTACATGATATACCAGAATGTGACTTCTCTTTAATTTGCAATACTACAGAAATATACCATAAAAATTAATCATTTTAAAATTTAAATGTTGTTAAGTTTTTTTTCTAAGTATTCATTCTAAAAAATTTGAATAAAAAGAGTTTATTAACTTAATAATTTATTAAATAATTGTTAATCATTTGTTATGTTAAAATATAATTCTATTGCTAAAGTTTATTTTTGAGTCATATTTATAAATTTTCCCAAAATATTTGATTAAAAAAAATTATTTACATTTGTAATATTCCTGTTAAGAAACTTTGAAGGTTATTTTATTAATAATAAATTCTTAAGAAGCTTCAATGTTTCATAAATCTAAAGGTTTTATTATAAAAAAAATAGTTCATCTTACTAGAAGATACTGTTAAATACGACCATTGAATTTCTTCCATATCAGTGAAGCGATGCGAGTCTACTCGCATGCTCTTTCAGATATTATAAGATACCGGAAAGGCTTTCATGGAATAAAAAAATTGATATAAATTAACAGTTAACAAAAACAATAGAGAAGACAGTTATAACTCAAACAATATATTATTTTCTTAATTATATTGTTTTTTTTTTAGTTCCAACAAAGGTTTTTGTAAAATTTGAGACTTATTTTACCTACAGGTTGTATAATTTTTTTTGTTTTTTATACCTATGAGAATATTTATTTTGCATCATAGACAATATATAATATTAAAAAATATCAATATATAATGTTAATGTTATAATGGTGTATTATGTTAATGTATGTACCTACACTTAAAGCATTATCAGTTTAGGTTTAACCGTCATGAGAGGGAATGATAGCCAGACACCAAACGCATTGTCCAAGTAACCGTGACCAAGTAGACTATCAGTGATGTCGCACACATGTCCTGTTCAAGAGGAATATAAAATATAAACTAGCAATGAGTAAGAAACCATGAGTAAGCAAAAAAAAATAATGAATTAATTTTTTTTCAGATCTTGATTTATTTTTCTTACTTTTGTTGAAGCTAGATGAATGTGACAAAACTGTTGGTGTCCAACCGTTGCTTCATGAGTGCGTTTAGTGTACCACTCTTTCCCCTCTTATCCATGATTAGTCAGAAAATTAGACACAGTCAGTTTGTGTCAAGTGGCGAAGTAACTATTTCTGACGCCCAGGGCGGTCGTAAGATTTTTGCCACCCGGGGCACTCTCCCGTACCCGCCCCTGTGGCAGTTGATATACCGTTAATCTTCAAAATTCCAGGAAGTCCGCCCTCATATACTCGTATATTCATTTTCATGGAATTACAATCAAGGATCTAATTTTAGATTCCTGTTGTTAATTAGTCCTAGACTTTCATCTTATTACAATACTCGTATGCATATGCAGTCTTCGTCAAGGAAATAATTCAAAACAAAAACTTATAATTCAAATTATAAAAAAAATTGTTAAATTAAAGTAACTGAATAAACAAACAAATATAATAAACTTGTAACTCCATTAAAAAATAATACATTTATTTTTATTTGCAAATGTTAGATTTGAACAGTAATAAAATAATAACATAAAAACAATATCAAACTTATAAAATCTTTTTTTATAAAATTTCTGATTTTTTGTTAGCTTTTTATAATTTTTTTCTGTTTTCTATTTTTACCTCCTCAAAATACCGCTTCCTGGCACGTGCCGCCCGGGGTAGACACCCCCCCCCCCCCCCCACTGTTACGCCACTGTGTGTATTTATTTATTATCGACCAATAGTATACAATTTAACATTTTTCTCCTTTTGGATCGTTTTCTTGAAGATTATGTTAATATAAATGTATATGCAATTCAACGCATAAGTAGTTTCTTTCTGTTTAGTTTCTATGAGTTTTATTAATACTGATTTATTTTCTTTCTGACGTAATATCACACTGATTATATATCAAAAAGGCTTATGAAAAGTGGCTAAAATATGAGAGTAGCTTTGCTGTATTCTATTTGTAAATAGATTTATACAATATGTCTGTTTTGCAGAGAAATCTAGCATAATTACTGAAGGCTTCTAAAAGAACAGAAAATATTGCATTAACTTTGTAATTTTTTTTGTTTCTTAAGTACATAGTGCTAATGACAGGTGCATAATCATAATTTAGATCATTAGTATCTCTGTGGTTGACAATATAATAACATAAATTTTATGTTAATATTTTTAAAAAAAAAAGAATCATCAAATTTATAGAAAACCAGTTGAGTCTAAGATAACGCCCATAATTTATATTTTAAAAATGCAATAAAAAATATGTCTATTAATCTGTACAAAGAACTGAATGGTGGTGTTCTAAGTTCTTGTAAATGGTGAATGTTCCATGCATAGGAATTAAATAATATTGCCAGCTCCTTGTCATCGTTGCATGATACATATCATATTTTATAAGTTAATTGTAAATAAAGTTATAGACAAGAGAATTTTAGTTGTGTTTACCCAATCAATATTGATATTTAATGTAAACGAAATAATTATTGAACAACTTTATTTGTTGTTCAAGTATAAAAGTACATTTTTGTATATCTTATCAAACACACTCTGACCACAAGATATCAACAGTTCAGCATTTAGCACAATAGTTCAGCACTTGATCAAACCCTTGGACTTTGATGAGTTGGTCTCAGGGGTTCGGCAGAACCTCTACTGCTGAGGTCAACAGCAGAAGTCACACTGATTTACAGGTTTGTAATTTGTTGTGAGTTCATGCATTGTGTTGGTTTTGTTCTTTAAACAAGATGATATTCATACACGGCCCATTTTTTACACCAGATAAGAAAAACATACGCCTATGACTTGAATTTCAGACAACTCATATTTTATTTTTTACTAAAGTTTAGTAAATGTGCATATGAAACTGGTGGGGTTTGGTACCTCTGCAAGGTTAAGAGCCACTGATTTAGAATATTATAGTCACAAAAACCTTCCACAGGCCATCCTAACAATAGTAATGCTTTCATTCAAGGAATATCATTAACAAATATCACAGGAGATCCTAGCAAATGAATGAAGAAGATGTGGCTAAGAGACTTATTACTGTGAACTGCTCTTAGTGATTTCTTTTCTTTTACCTATATTTTAAAATTTATTAATTATATTATTATAACTTATTTTCATGCCAGGAGGTGTAATCAGGAAATTACATACTCCTTTCTATCACCTGCAAATAACAATCTGTATCTCTGCCATCAATGTTACTGGTAGTGTTATCCTAAAATTATTGTGACTTACAATTGGCACAGTTTGGCACAGACAATTCTATATTGAATCAATTATATAAAAGTGACGTCTCCATACAAAAGCAGTTGAATATCAAAACTAACAACGCGTTTGAAACACTTAGTATAATTCTTCAGGTTTACATCTAAGAAAATATACATATCTGTGAGCTTTAAGAATGTCAGAGTGAATTATTTAAAATCGAATACAACATATGAATGTTGAATCGCACTACTGATACTTTTAACAAGGGAATTAGTATTCATATATAGTAAGTATTCAATTTCAAATAATTCACTCTGATGAGCTTTTTTTAATTTTTTAGTTGCACTCTGAAGAAGAACGCAAATTGTTTTAAACGCGTTATTTGTTTTCATGTCAGTTCTTTTTTTGTGTAGACGTAATTTTTGAAATTCCCCAATTTGAGTAAATACCACAGTACAACAGATTACACAAGTAATGAAGTGATGAACAGTTATTCAAACTTCAGATCTTCAGTTGAAATAGCAAACACATGTACTAGATCAGGCTATACTACCCATAAATTATTCTAAATTGGCCTCTACAGGATCGACCCAAAACCAACACGTCATCCATTCATTTCAAAGTCTCATCTATAGGTAATAGACCCTAACAAATTAACAAATCCAACCACAATCACATCAACTATTAATGGCTGATGGAATTTACAACTACAACACATAAGCTACTAATGACACAAAATTTACAACCATAACCCATTAACTACTAATAATTGATGGAAGTTTTAACTACAACACTTAAATTACTAATGGTTGATGAAAGCTACAATCACAAACACAGAAACTACCAATGACCTATGTAAGTTAGAACCTTAACCGCAGTGACTCTTACTACTATTAACGATAGTTAATGGGTTAGTTCCACTGAGGTTATAATGTTAGAATTAGTAGTAATACTGTCCGTCATACCTCGTAAAGTCTCAGAAAAGCTCGACCGGTTTTGGGTCCCATCTTCAAGAGCAACTAACTGACTGTATATTTCATTTTGCTATAACCTACCTACACTTGTCATCTACATTGGAGAAACAGTGTTGTCTGTGTGGTTAATTCCATAATGTAGATGACAAGTGTAGGTAGGTTATATGAAAATGAAATATCCAGTTAGTTAGTTGCACTTGAAGATGGGATACGGACGGACCCGAAACCGGTCGAGCTTTTCTGAGACTTTACGAGGTATGACGGACAGTATTACTACTAATACTAATGCTACTAAAGACTCATTGAAGTTATGACCTCAACACATGAACTACTAAAGACCGAGGTTGCAACTACAACATATTCAATAATAATGGCCAATGAAAAGTACAATCAAAAACAGAGAAACTACTAATGACCTATGTAAGTTACAACCAAAACACTTCTAGTTAAATTCATTGAGATTTAATACCTTTAAATTATAAGTTCAGTCGAAACTGAAATTTGGTTTTGGATTTTGGATAGCAATTGTTTCAGATACAATTTTCAACATCTCGTGTATATAAATGGTAATATCATAGCCATTGAAATGTCTATTAAATAATTTTTCATTTCAATTAATATTTAATTTGAATATGTTTTCCCATTTATTTGAAGTAAATTCCAAATTAAATTTTTTTGAAACATATTTCGAGTAAATCTAAAATGAATTATTTCTTAAAGTAATGTTTTTAATATAATTTATGTAGAAAGAATGAATAATGTTTCATGTTAAGTTATCATTCATATTTAATTCTATATGAAATTATATTAAAGTAAATACTTAGAAAAAGATTGCATTTCCAATTCGATCAAAATTATTATTATTAAGTATCTATTTACCAGGCCCCACAAGGGTGCAGCCGGAGTGCGCCTGCAGGGCCCATAAGAGTCCTGTAGGTCTCTAGTAGACCGGTAGAGTAGACCGGTTGCCATTTCTCGATTCAACATCGTCAAATTTTACTTCTTTCTAAGTGGTTAGTATTAAAAAATTCGTAGTTTGTATTTTCCTCAAAGTTGGCTCTTTTTTGGCATTTTCCATAGAAAAGTAATCTGCGAGTCTCGGGAGTGAAAAAAACGGACCAAAGTAATGGATATTTTATTACCTAAGATATAAAAAACGGCTCCGTTTGATGAATATAATTCAATTCCTACCCAAGGGTCAGATTACAAAGAAAGACGAGTTCCTTTGAGTACGAATATATAATCTTGTGTACGAATATACTTGTACCTATGGTGACTGTGAAAACCAAAAACATTCGTACGTTGAAGCAACCACTACCACTCTATAAAGGAGGCTAACAATGCATCTGATGTCTGGAGCTCCCGAAAATCACATGCAGCAAATTTACAAGACCAAATTGACAAGGGACATCATTATGACAATGTTAAAATAATTAAAAAAGAAAGACATCAGCACAAACTTAAAATTATTGAAGCTGTATGTATTCAAAAAATTAAACCCCATATCAATTACAAATTAGAATTACATTCTAATTAATAATTCTTAATACTCATAATTCTATTTAATTTTTCATAATGTACTTATTTTGTTTGTGTTAAAAATGTACGTATTCAATTTCTTAATCTCCTTTGTATTGTACGAATTTGAAAAAAATTTTGAATAAAATCGAAACGTCGGCAATGAGAGTTTGATTGGAAGTGGAAGAAATTGACCGAATCTCGATTTAACTTTTTTAGTTATATATATATAACATAAAAAGGATAACATTTTTTCTAGGATAGGTTTCTTCTCTTTATTTTATTTTTATTACTATCCTAATACTCATGATTGTATTTGATTTTTCATAATGTACTTCTTTTTGTTTATGTTAAAAATATACGTATTTAAGTTCTTAATTTCCTTTGTATTGTGGGCCTTTGAAAAAGATTTTGAATAAAATCAAAACGTCGGCAATGAGAGTTTGATTGGAAGTGGAAGAAACTGACCGCATCCCGATTTATTCTTTTTATGTTAGATATCTGTCCCACGGTCGACAATTCATTACTGTTTTGTATATATATACAGGTTTGATTAAATAATACGCCATATTTACGGTTGACTAGTTTCCTTGTGTATTTCTCAAGGGATCTGAATAATCTTCTTGTACAAACATCTAAATTGAATAGAACATTTCCAATGGTTCCATTGTCTTTAAATCTTGCATTTCCACTAATTTCATTATTGTCACAACTAGTACTATTGCTATTACTACAATGACAATAATGAAATTAGTGGAAATGCAAGATTTAAAGACAATGGAACCATTGGAAATGTTCTATTCAATTTAGATGTTTGTACAAGAAGATTATTCAGATCCCTTGAGAAATACACAAGGAAAATAGTCAACCGTAAATATGGCGTATTATTTAATCAAACCTGTATCAATGAAGGACTGCTTCCTAAATATACCAATATATATATATATATATATATATATATATATATATATATAATATATATTATAAAAGTGGAAAGGGGGCCACTTTTGCAAGACAATGTCTTGCACTGGCACATTTTTTTTCCTTTCAATAGCTCTGCTGTTGACAATCTGAATTTTTTGTTTTAAAAGCTTAATTTTAGGAAAGATAAACATTAATTGAAAAAAAAAACTACATCTAGTTGGCATTCACAAATAGAGCATTCTATTTTGGGGCTTGAAGGCATTGCAAGTGGCCGTTGTGTTGCTTTGATCTTGTCCACTTCTGACTTGACAAAGGCCTGTTTGACGCAGGTTGAAGAGGATTAGAAATGATTAAATGCCCTCATCGATCTCCTAAGGCTGAGTATGACACGGTCAATTGCACTGATTGCACACCACCTAGCTGGCCATAATTAAAACCTTTGTCAAATTTCATCCCTGCCAATGGCATCTAATTTTTTACAATTTTTTTTCTTCCGATTCATCGGCAATCATTCTTCAAAATTAAAGAAAAAAAAAATATATATTGTTTCAAAGTTTGAAACTCAGTTATTTTATTGGCATCAATTTTTTGGTCTCTCAACTTTTGTTGAAAATCAATTGAAGCTGGAATTAAGTTATACTATTTAGTATATGTATTTACGAATTTCTCGCCTATTTCTGGTTTATTATTAATCTGGTTAATTTTTTGGAAAGATTTTCCATTTTCTGATGGATTTCCTTGTGTTAGGAGATAGCATATGTAAAGGCTGTCCATAATTCATTTTATTCATTTATTTTACACTAATGCTTACTATTAATTTACGATTACACTTAAATATATAAAACGACATTTTTCGGTCCTTCAAAAGGCCATCTTCAGGTTTATTTTAGACACTATAAACTAAAACTTAACACACAGAGATAATTATTACTAGGGAGGTAACACGATACAGTATTTAAGGTTTACATTTCACTGAAGGTTTTTGGAGGGTAGCTGGTGACATCTGTGGTGAAGCGATGTCCAGGTACTGGGTTATTGCAATCTGCTTCTCCTGGATGAGAGTGTGTTCTACCTAAATTGTATTCATTTATTTTTTCGGCTGTGGGTGGTTGAGCATTTGCAAAAAGTTTTAGTACTCTATTAAAATTTGAATTTTAGTTATTGATCGGTGGCAATTTTTCTAAAATGTATAGGGATTCCAAGATTCTGAGTCCTTTCTCATCACTTAGGTGGGTAATAACTTTTGTTTTCTGTCTATTCTTCTATTGTGAAATTGTTTCATATGATCCTTAGGTGCCCCGGTAGAAAGGTGCACTGTTAGTCGTCTAGAAAGGGTTGTTACTGTGGACCCAATATATGAGGGATTTTGGAACTCGCAGTTTCCAATAGGGCAAGTAAACTCATATATTAGGTTGGTTTGCTGGAGAGGTGGCTGCACTCTGATGTTATTTCTCATTATTATCTCAGATTTATCAGTTTCCCATCAGAAAACTGGAAAATCTTTCCAAAAAATTAACCAGATTGGAAAAAGGCGAGTAATTCGTAAATATATGTCTACAAGAAGGACTGCTCCCTACAAATATTTAGTATATCAATGATTAAAACACAATAAGAATGGGAAAACAAGACTAAGACCTTTCAACCGTAACAAGCGGTCTTCGTCAGAGTCAAAAACCCAACTGAACACTAGATGCAGAAAACATCTGGTGAGGAGTTGAGAAGAGTGGGAGGGAAGAGTGGTATTTTAAAAGGGTGAAAGCACAGGAAAGGACTAATGTCCAGAAAGGGATGTTTGGGGAAATCTTTTTATCGATATTTAGTATATATATATATATATATATATATTATCAATTAAATAAAACAACTTTACGAACTAAATAAGAACGTACATAAAAGAAATCACAGGAACTCACCACTATCTTCCTGATGATGAAACAATCGAAATACATTAGTGATATTCTGTGATTTCTTTTATGTGTTTTTTGTGAATATAGTTATTTATATATATTAAGTTCAATGTAGACAAGGAAACATGGATAAATTAAAAAAAAACACAGATTTTAATTTTTGGTAGAAACCGTCATCAGGAGACATAAGGAAGGGAAACCAAGTAGACTGGTGCAGAGGTGGCAACTGGCTGTCTATATATATGGTACCTTGGATAAGAATAATAATGTACTATATTTTGGTATACGTAAGCAGTATTTCTTCTAATAAATAAATTAAATAAATTTTGCATTCCAGGCATTCTGCATTGTGTTGTTCTAGATGTGGAAAGTGTGGATAATTTATTATTAATTTAATAACGGGTGAGATCATTAATAGATTGATTTCATATTGAGAGTCCTAAATTTTAATCTACCTAAGTAATTTCGGGTAGGATCTTTAACGAAAACTTGGTATAGCACGACAGATGGCTTAATGTCTTCTCCAAAGAACAAGGTGCTCACAGTTTTTCACATCTGGCGTGTAGAAATCGAGACCAGAGTACGAATCGAACCTGGGATCTCTTAGTCGAGAGATGAACACGTAAGCCATTGGGCTACTCTGGCCCCTAATAAAATGTCATCTGCTCGAATTTATGGATATATGCTTATATGAAATAACTCGCAGTTTTTAATATTACCAATTAAATGAATTTGAAATAAAATAAAATGTTAAATTATAATCTGAACTAGAAATAAAACAAAACTATTTCGTAAAACTTGCACGACTGATAGGTCATGTCTGAATGTTAACAAATGACAAATTTTACCGTTTTAATGGTTTTTTTGTGATTTTGAGGGTTTCTGACAGGTCATAGAGAAAACTATTGCAAATTGAAAGAATAAAGAATGATCTTAGCTATTGACCACTGAAGTTTCTAAGTTTCTCTTAATTTCTCCAAGTCATTTCTTTTCAAAATATTTTACTAAGAATATTCTACTATCAAGTCATTATGTTTTAACGTAGCCACAGTTTAAATGACATACACATAAAACTTTTGAAGAAATAATAAACTACTTTCATTTCAATTATTATTGGAGCAGACAGAGGTAGTATAATTTATTGAATTAATAAAAGAAATGCAAAGTTGACACTTGTTATACTAAAACACTTCTTTTTATTTATACATAATCCAATTTTTTTGGTACTTTTTTATACTAAAGAGGAAAAAATTCAAGGAGAAAAAGCCTCTGCCAATAAAATTAGATGTCATTTTTTAGATCAAACAAGTACCTTAACAGAAAAATTACAAATATGTTTGTTTTATATATGCATAAGCGTAAAAATATTTATTATTATACAAAATGTTTACTTATAAATATTTATAAATATAAATATTTTTAACTATAAATTAATCATACAATTTTCAATTTTTTCTTTTTTTTTTTTTTGATAACTTGGATGCATTATTTACATAATAACTTTTTTTGAAGAAGTTTAAGATTCAGTATAACTTGTAGACCTCGGTAGACTGATATGACTGTTCAGTAAAATATTCCTTTTACACTCCTAGTCCTCTAAAAAATATTACAATTAAAAAATATTATATTCTTCAAACAATAAACGAGAAACCATTTGGAAATAATTAGAAGAATAATCTGGTTTATTACCAGATTATTATAATTTAAATAAGAAATTTTGAAATTAACTGCTCAAAAACTGTTATGTTTACAACATATTTTCAAGAGGAAATTTTTACTATTTTTGGTAATATCAGCAAATGTCACCCAGTAAGTGGTAGACAAATTTTAAAGTACTATAGATGTGGAATTTGTTTTTGATGACACCAGTCATTAGAAATTTAGTAACTTTGAAGGGTTCAGCGTTACTACAATAAACAGGGGAATGTATTATTCAAGATTTAAACACCATAAATTTCAGAACTGTTTTTCATCATGATTAAATTGTTCATTACCCGTATTTCTGTGATATTAAATATTGAAGTTAAAATAATTCAATATAAAGTTGTGGTAATTTACAAAATTTATTATTTTGTTACTTTAAAAACTTGAAAAGTCTTATGTTATAAATAAAAAGGTCACAAAAAATCAAATTTAAACGATGTGTGACATGAAGTATGTAATGGTATTTAAAAAAAAATTATTTTGTCCTGTATTGCATTTTAGTTTTGTATAAGTTTTGGTAACCATGAAACATTATATTTCGAGGTTTTAACACGTTTATACGTTTTAAAGTCCTGTAAATCCATTTTTAAAATTTTTTCAATGATATCTGTGTGTTTATGTGTGGTTCTGCGTATGTGTGTTTCTATGTATCTTTATCTTTGTATGAGTGTGTTTGTTTCTTAGTCTCTGTATATTTGTTTCTGTGTATATATGTTAGTATGTCTGTGTATACGTATGTTTGTGTTTTTGTATATGCTTCTTTCTCTCTCACTCTCACTCTCTCTCTCTCTCTCTCTCTCTCTCTCTCTCTCTCTCTCTCTCTCTCTCTCTATCCGTCTGTGTGTGTGTGTATGTGTGTATGGATGTTTTCATGAGTGAATAGGTGGATGCATAAGGGGCCAGGCTAGCTCAGTGGTTACGTGTTCACCTCTGAACTGATAGGACTGGGGTTCAATCCTCACCTGGCCCTCGATTTATTCACGCGGGAGGTGAATAAATCTGAGCACGTCGTCCCTCGGAGAAGAACGTTAAACCGTCGGTCCCGAGCCTGTACGATGTCAGGTACTCGTTAAAGATCCCTACTCTAAATACATTTGAGTTAGGCAAAATTTAGGACTCCCACTGTAAAATCAATCTTCATTGTGTGGTATCACAAAGGGCCAATGCTTGGCCTACGTGTGTTCCCTTGTGGGACTGTCACTGCAACCTAGGTGGATGGATCATTATACAGAAAATTATAGACACGATACAGGTCTATCCGTTTGATGAACCAAACCCACTTTATACCAAAAGTTGATCGCTATAGTGTAAATGTACTGCACAGGTTTTGGACGATATTACATCATACTAAATTACTATTTTTGCCAATACATAATATTATATATTTTTTTTCCTCTTAACCTACTAACTATGGAACTATATATTTTTTCATTATGAAACTAACGGTATCTTCAAGTGTAAGAAAACTTCAGTTTTTTCAATAACTAGAAATCTTAATTTTCTGTTAAACTTTTGAAATTTTGACTATTGATTGATTTTAATATGGCACATAGTGCTAGTCACACCGTATAGAGAAATAATTATACCCAAACTACCTATTTATACAATTTTATACTATTTATATTATTTTAATAACAAATATTTTAAATCAAAAATTTGCTCTTTATAGGAGAACGAAATGAAGAATTTCTCGATGAAATTACTTTAACAATAAATGACTTTGATATATCTTATGAGTAGAACAAATGTTTTTTTTTCTCTATGTTGCTAACTGTAGTAGAACAAATATTTTTTAAAAAAATATACTTAAAATTAGTATCCTAACAAAAAAAATCCTAACAAACATAAAAAGTGCACTTTTTTTGGTCTACTCTATGACAAAATGACTACCAATTTTTAGTGACCAGAAATTTAAATTTTCATACTAGGTATCGTTTTAATTATGGATATTACATGAACTCACAACACTGAAAAGGAGTATTACTAAAAATTATAATCGATAAATTGGTCTGCATTTACATGTCAGACTGTTTTGGAATAATGACACCAATTTTGTTTTAACTAATAAAGTAAATATAGTGGCCCTGAAAAAAAAATGATCTATGTTTAGTTTAGATTAATAATTTTATAGTGGCTCTGAAAGAAAAATGAACGTTGTTTAGTTTGGATTAATATTTTAATATGGTAAATGATCTTTACCATAGAGTTTGATCATTTATCTTTGTGATATATGTACTAAAGAAAGACATTGCTAAATTGATTATAGTATTTCTTGTAACATGTGTCCTTATATTTCGAGGAATGTAGGGCATTTAAAATGTGTACATATACTAGATTGTAGCAGTTAGTTTTTTGTAAGAGACCATCAGATCTTTAAACTTTGAAAATGGTGTAGAAATATATCTTTCAGGTCAAAAACTATTTCACTGGACTAAACAGCTGAGATTTCAGCTGGCATATGACTGGTGTCTGCTTTCACCGCAATGTCGTGGTGTACTGTGTGACATGATATCATTTGAATAAGGAGCACCATGTAATTCAATAACATACCTTTGTAAATTCAGCAATGGGGTCGTAATGGAGTGATTAAGCGCCTCTCATAGCCTGTAACACTCAACTCCGACTTTCGGCCATTGCGAGGCTACCCTGTTAACCTGCTATATGCAGGGACAAACGAAAGAGAAGGAGAAGGTGGTCAGGGGTTGGGCCTGACCACCTTCGTTTCACCATCCTTCCTAATCCCCAAATCCCCTCCTTTTATCCCAGCCTCATTCTAAGGTGTTATGAGATCCCTGCCAAAGGATGGATGGATGATACAGGGGTTTCTGTATTATGAACGGAGCCTCAAGGGCATCAGGTGACCTCCTTGAGTAAATAGCCTTACTCCGGTATGTGGTGTTCTGCAGGAGCGGACAAAATACCACCGATATAGCTTCAAATATTTTCCCCTGTAAAGAGAAGGAAGTCTGGAGACCATCCTCCGGAAGCGCAGAGGGTCCAAAAGCGCTAACTAGTGGGAACCTCCCACAAGTGCACCTGAGGACCCGAAGAAGGAGAAAGGAAGTTACTTTCTCCCGAAACATAGGGAGTCTGAATGGACATTATCAATGAAGGTTTGTGCAGATTTTGCAAAGAGCAAGAACCACCGTTGCACCTGCTGATAACTTGTAAGGCAACTTTGCTGCAGAGAGGCAGGTGCTTCTTGACACATGGTGCAACAAACCATAGAAAAACTTTTACCGCTGGAACCAGCAAAAGTGCTGAGCTTCTTAGAGGCGTTGAAGCTAACTGCTCGGGTACTTTAGTACAGAAGAGGGGAAGTACAATATTTTTTTTTTTAAGACGCAATGCTATAGTCACCCTCAAATAATAAAAATAAAAAAAAATAAATTCAGCAATAACGAAGATCATTTGACAGAAAAGTTTTAGTAACCAAATCCATTTCCATTTTGACTATGGCAATATTAAAAAATCTGGAGTGGCCTGCACTCAACATTACTATGTTGAGTCATACATCTTGACAAACAGTTGATTTCTTTGTTTTATATTTATTTAACTATCGATTTAAATTAGACACATTCATTTGCTCCAACCATTTCTGTAGAAATGTTTGAAAATTGAATTCCTAATCCTTTTGGTACACTATTAAATATACTGGTTTGTGTTCCGGTTGGTCTAATATTATCCATACAGGTGTTGGATGGAATAAGTCAGTTTCATAAATGCTAGTAGTATATATATGTCTAGAAAGAATGACATCTAACTGAGTATTTCAATTAGTTATCTCTGAGTATCTTCTAATAATGAATTTATTATGTTGATTTAGAAATAATTTATAAATTATACACCTAGAGGCTTGAAATTTTAAAAAAAATAAATATGAACTATTAGACAAGAATAGCAAGTAAAACACTAGATATAGAAGACCTGTAACACAGTAGGTCTTCTATTGAACGAAAGATATACTACTGAAGTTCGATTCCTCATAAGTCAAACCAAAGTATTCAAACATAAGTCATAACCATACCCAAAGATAATATGATTCATTAACCGAATAAAAATCTACACCCGGTATTAAGTTATGTTTAAGGCTGCAACATATAGATCGATTAGAGCATGCTGTCAGACAAATTCATCATACCGTAAAAAACTAGAAATCATATATTTGAGTGACTTTCATTTTTTATAGGTAAACTTTTATTCTTATTAGATCCCATATTAAGCCAATTAAGTAATTTTAAATATTTTCATAAAACTTCTAAACACAAATTTTATTTTATTGGATACAGTTAAAATATTTCTAGGTCAATGGAAACAATATAAATAAATGTAAACAAATCCGATAAGTGTAAAAGCTGATCCGTTATTGCAGGATAAATACAGTAATCCCTAGCTAGTTCGCGGTTCAGTTTTCGCGGGTTCAGTGTTTCGCGGGATCCTGAAATGTTCAATTAAAAATTAAAAAATAAAAAAAAAGATTCAACTGTAATTGCAGTAAAAAAATAAACAAAACACAACGCGTAATGAAAAAGTACAGTAGTTAGTATTAGAGAAGAAAATATACGGGATTCTTCTTGTATGATCGAGAAAGATATCAAACATACATTGACTATGTATGTATACTTGCAAGACTTACAAAACTATGTATACATGCTGGGTCAAAACATATTCTACAGTATTAAATTAAAGGCTAATAAAAGCTATTAAAAAATATTTAATAAAGACTAAAAATTAATGAAAAATTTTAAAACATAATCATTTGTAACAAGAGAATAACAAAAATATCAAAAAATAGAAGTCAAAAATAGGCCTTTTCATCTATAAATTAAAATAAGGATAGTTACGATTTTTTTATTTTACTTACTTGCATTATTTACTGTACAATACATTAAGAGTATAAGAGCCGGGTGCCTTCGTGTCCCCCCCCCCCCCCCCCCCCAATATCCACGAAAAGCGTATAATTACTGTATTCAGTTTTTATAGTTTTATTGCTCTTGTAGCAACAGACGTTTTATGAATCTTTTTTGTAGATTGCTAATTTTTTGTTCTTTTTTTTGTCATATTTTTATTGTTTGTTAATGAAACTTTTAGCTTTAAAAAAACATTTTCTGAAAACAGAAAATGTACTCTAACACCCTTTTGGATAATATAATTTTGAAAAAAGATATCTCCCACAAAATGCTCTATTTTTAGGTATAATTTTATTTTGAACCGTCAAACGGAGAAAGTCAAGACTTTTTATAGTAACTCCAGTTATTCTGGAGGAGATCCAAGGAGATCCTCTTCTCTGTAACAGGTATGTATTTGGAAGTAGTTCTTCACAGTAACAACTATTTTGGGGCCTTTCTACATTGTAGCAACTATTTTGTAGTAGTAATGGTATAAATTAAGAACTTGTACGAAATCTGGTTCTATTAAAAGATGTTACTCTATGCACAAACAATCAGATAAAATAAAAAAAAACAATATATAAAAGGTTAAAGGTTGTTGAAATTATTTCGAAATTTATTTAAATTTCTTTCACTAAACTAACGTCATCGTATTTATTCCGAGCAATCTGTTATCTTCAATTCTGCTTCAAAGATATATTTACTATTTAAAAGTAGGTATCTGATAACCAAGCAAATATAACACTAACTTATTCTAACCGTGAGAATAGTAGTAGTTTAAGAATTGCAACCATTTAACATAATTTATTTATACAAATTATTAACAATTATAATAATTTATTGTAATTGTACGACTATGAAATTTGTATAAATTTGTAGTTTGACATAATCTAGAAGATTTAACAAAACTTGTTACGAATTAGTTGAAGTGAAATTATAGGTTTTATTGTAGCACAGTGTCTGTCTCGAGTTTCAAGGTCTCCGCTTCCTCAATCAGTAGATTACAAGACTGCACCCATGTCCTCCACAACCAATTAACTTGCACCATACTAAACCAACATCTACGGATTTAATAGAGGTTATGTTTTAAAACGCTTGAATGATGTTAGTATATTAAAAATATAATTGATATTACTTCTCTATTTTCAAATAGTATTAACTATATGTAGTTGAAATTCTTTCTACTATTTTCTGTATTCATCAGAATTAATAAGAATATAAAACTATCTAACTGGAATCACTGTGAATTCAAGAATTTGTTTATAATTTCCATATGTTAATATTCTAATAACCTTGAATTAGAAAATTCATCTCAGATCTAAAATTAGCCTGGAAATGTTGTTAACCATAACTTAAAACTGTGTTAATTAACATTACACTATTAATTAACATAACACAATAATATTGAACATATAATCTTCTTTTCTGTAACTTCTAACATTATAGTGTAGTTATCCATAACCTAAATGTTTTGTAATTATGAAATTATAATTACGCATATTATATATAATAATTAAATAATTAAAATATATACACTTTCTTCTCAGCAACTTCTTTCTTTGTGGTTATTTATAACCCAAAAATGTGCTTATAAACAAATAATCTTCTTCTCAGTAACTTCCATCTTGGTAATGTAGTTATTACTAAACACTAAATGTGTTCTCATTAACATATCAAAATTTTTTGCAAAAGCTTCTAACTTCTGCTGCTAATATTATGCATAATATTTGTTAAAACAATTCACAGAAAAGAGATGCCATGCTTGACAGATTACTAATTACTTAATTAAATATAAATACAAGTGTATTTAACTTGGTTGTAATTATGAAGTCCGAAATAATTAAAACTGAATAAAAAATAATTTTAATTTTCTGAATTAAGTAATTTTTGGAGTTATGCTTTAAAAACTATAGGATACTGTTAATACATACAATAAGAAATAATGGATGCCAAGCAATGGAATGTTCCCAAATGTCAAATAGTTGATGTGAATATTAAATTACTGATATAGTGTTAGTTAATACATTTTTATTGTTTCTTTATTCACACAAGTTTATTACTGCTTTCATCATTAGCTTCTTGATTAATGTCTTATCATTTAATGTAGTATTATAATTGTCTTAACTTCTTTTCAATGACGATTTATAATGGAAAACAATAATAATCAATTTAATTATAACGGAAAATATGAAGAAATGATAATATACATTATCGCAACCATTGTCAACCCTTATACCAGTAATTCACAACGTAGTCAACATGTGCCCGGACAACTCATAGTAACCACTATATATATAAACTTCCATTTTCAAAATAACACACGGAAATGAAATCACTGAAACTCACTAATATATTTCGATGTCCTCGTCATCAGGAAGTTAGATGTGAATTGCTCCAAAGGCTTGTGTTCAAAAAGAAATATCCAAAGAGTGTAGGCAACTTTCAGATGGAGGGGAGACAAGGAAGATAAATAAATAAAAGTCAAATAAAGATTAATTAACAAAAAATAAAATTAAAAAATATTAACAACTTTTAAAAAAAACAAACTATGAATAAAAATAAAAAATGAAACTAAGTATGTAAAAAAGTCTAAAATAAATTAAATTAACAATGAACGATTGAAGTTAAGCCTAGGAGCAGTTCTACCACCCACAAGACTAATACGTGCTTCTCCAACTTATAATTTTGTTTTTATTTAAATATTTTCATTAATTTAATCTTTATTTGACTTTTATTTCTTTATCTTCCTTGTCTCCTATCCCTTCAAAAGTTGGCTACACTGTTTGAGTGCCTATTTTTAAACGTAAGCCAGTCGTTGCCTGTCTTTGGAGCGAATAACATTTATCTTCCTGATGATGGGGACATCGAAATATAGCAATGAGTTCAGTGATTTCATTTATGTGTGCTATTTGGTAATTCTAGTCTATTCAGTTGAAGAATTGTTTCATATAATTGATATATATATATATATATATATATATATATATATATATATATATATCATATTGGTATATTAACTAGATTTCAAAATGACACGTGAAATAACAATCGACGTCCAAACGACAAAATAAATATCATAGTCTTTTTTCTCATTTCTCAGTGTCGTTTGGACGTTGATGTATATATATATATATATATATAATAAATTCAAAACGAAGAGTCGCTGCCCTGTCTTCCTGCGGGACTCTTCGCACCTCCTGATGACGACGATGGTCGAAATATCGATGTGAGTTATGTCTGTGTCTTTTTGTGTGTTTCCTTCGTTTTGAATTTATTTTATTTAAAAAAAGTCCGCTGGACCGTTTCTTTTAATTGGTATATATATATAGGATTCGCGCTCCGTTCTTCGACGTGGGGAGATCTCTCAGACTTCGTCCTCTCTTCTAGTCTACTCCTGATGACGAACAACAATTCGAAATATTGAATTCTGTAAATGTTCTTTTTATTATTTTTTATGTGTTGTGCTTTGTGTAATTTAAAGTTATATATATATATATATATATATATTATATATATAAAGATTTCACATAAACACGTGAAATAACAATCAATGATCAAACCACAATAAGAAATGGGAAAACAAGACTAAGATCTTTCAACCGTAACAAGCGGTCTTCGTCAGAGTCAAAAACCTAACTGAGAGTTGGGTTTTTGACTCTGACGAAGACCGCTTGTTACGGTTGAAAGATTTAGTCTTGTTTTCCCATTTCTTATTGTGGTGTGATATATATATATATATATATATATATATATATATATATGATATATGTATATCATGTTTTAAGCCACCTGGGAGTACTCCTTTTTATTGTTCACGAATACATTGGTAACTATTTCTTTAAAGTAAATCCTGCAAAATTGTTGGATTGGACTAATAGATGAGGCGTCAGTAAATAATTTAATACCTTTTATCTTCAATTATGAGTCCGGTATTATTTTTAGTATAATATACTTATTTAGCTGTATTATATAGTGCATCTGCATGGTTTAACGAATAATAACAATTAATTGAGGAAACTGTGATCTGTAAAACACCGATAATTAAATTGATTGGGATACTAGTTTCTTTTTGATTTCTTCATTACATGTTTATTTGTAGACTTCTCACTTCAAAACTAATTGCAGTTGCATGTAAATAAATGAAAATAAGGTAATTTGTTTGCGAGCGGTGTGCCTTTAATAGAAGCAATAAGGACGGGAAGATGAAGAGAGAATTGTGGATAATGCGAATAGTTCCCCCTCTCTGGACGTGTCCTTGTGAGGGAAGACGCTCTTTATACCACGCACTTGAGATTCACACTGCTTCCGGGCCTTCCCGTACACTAGCCAATACTCCCACGCCCGTATCAAAACTTTATTTTATTAACTACTTCAAGAACTTAGAGCAGAACTAGCAAACAAATCAAAAATTCAAATGAAACTTATTTACAAAAATATATCATTTGTATAAGTACTTAGCTCATATGTTCTATTGTTTTTTTATTTAAAGTTCATTTACTCTTCACAATCCTGAATATCTTCTACGTCTTAACATTTGTTGAATGTTGAGAGCATATAACTTACCTTCTGAGTTCCAGTTAAAAAAGCAATTAAAAAATGAATAAATATAAATATTAAACTAATTAAATAATAAAAGAATAAATTAACTAATTGAGTTGTCTCATAAGACAGAACAGGTTTTAATCAATGTTTTCCACCTGCATGGTATTTTGAAAAATCCTCATATTTCAAGGATTACTTTCGTATGACATTTATGTAGGGAAGATTGAAGTTTTTTTAAGAGTCCTTACGATCTAAATACGTTGGTTCTACAATAACCACTCTTTCAAGAAGGCTCGCCATGCATCTTGCATCCGGAAATCCTTAAGAGCGTGTTGTAACAACACACGGAGTAAAATTAACAAGGGAAATGTTAATGCACAAAACAGGGGTATTAGAACAGGAACATGACCATATCAGTTACAAATTTTGGAAGCTATCTTTAGCCCGGAAGAACAACCCAGTACTAACAGCCAGGGCGGAGGATTTATAAGAATTTTAAAAATATATGAAGGCAGTCCGAAGACGAACCAGTCTGAGAGAGGTAAAGAAGACAATTTAATACCTACCCAGATGGAAGGTAACCAGGACTCTGGAGAAACCCCACCATGCTACTACCTTTCGAGAACCTCTCTTATTGTGATTATGTGCTATGTTGACATAGTGTAGTTTATTTTTATTTTTTTTACTTTTAGATTTCTAAATTATTTTACGTGTGTTATGAAACTCCTTATATACAATATCCTTGAAAATGATCGATGATGACTGAAACATGTAGGATTACAGAAATAAAAATTTTGGTGAACTTATGTATTTGGTCCAAGACCTATAAAAGTTATGTATGAAAAGATTGGAAAAATTAATCAGAAAGTGTATAAAACTGGAAATGGGCATTGCTTTTAATAGGACACACACAGACACACACACACACACACACAACAGATATATATATATATATATATATATATATATATTGGTATACTTTGGGAGCAGACCTTCTTTTAAACATACCTCATTAAAGATCTTGCCAACATTAAGTTTAGTATGTTTCCTACATACCTTTTCAAGGTTTCGAATGCTACCATTCCATCTCTGTGGTATCATATAAATTAACTCACCGATTTTTTTATCTTTAATTGTATTTTTCATATTACATGTCCGACGTTTCGGTCTACGTTGACCATTCTCAAGGATTCTATATACAAGGTTTTTTTAACAATTCTAATAAATACTTATTTACAATTTAGAATTGTTAAAAAAACCTTGTATATAGAATCCTTGAGAATGGTCAACGTAGACCGAAACGTCGGACATGTAATATGAAAAATACAATTAAAGATAAAAAAATCGGTGAGTTAATTTATATGATACCACAGAGATGGAAAGGTAGCATTCGAAACCTTGAAAAGGTATGTAGGAAACATACTAAACTTAATGTTGGCAAGATCTTTAATGATATATATATATATATATATATATATATATATATATATATATATATATATATATATATATATAACCCGAAAAAGTGTAAAATTAGAAATAGGCATAGGTTTTAATAAAACTTGTATAGATGAAGGCCTGCTCCCCAAATACACTAATATATACATATATATATCCACTCAAAATTCGAAAAAACAATCCAAACTGGACGCAAATCAGTTGAAAAATGAAGAAAAGCAACACACAGAGAAAGAGACACACTTACAAACTCAAATTTTCGGATGATCCGTCTTCAGAAGAAAAGAGAATGGGCGACCAAGCACGCCGGAAACACAACGGCAGTCGGTTGCCGGGACGGTTTCTGCCGGCGTGCTTGGTCGCCCATTCTCTTTTCTCCTGAAGACGGATCATCCAAAAATTTGAGTTTGTAAGTGTGTCTCTTTCTCTGTGTGTTGCTTTTCTTCATTTTTGAACTTTTATATATATATATTCGTTGAATAATTGACCATATTTTGCTGAAGTCATATTTTGACATGTATTTCAAGGTTTCGAAATAATATCTTCTTTTCTTCATCCAAACGTTGGAGAATAATAATTTCGGCGGTACGACATGTTTCAACTGGCTTCCAAGTTCTTCAGAGTTATTAAAAATTTGTTTAATATGTTTAATGATCGTTTATCATGAAAAACTTGTCAAAAAAATGACTTCAGCAAAATATGATCAATTATTCAACGAATTATGTTTAAATGAAGGACTTCTCTCAAACTTTAAAAAAAAATATATACATATATAAAGATTTCACATAAACACGTGAAATAACAATCAATGATCAAATCACAATATGAAAAGACAAAAAAGACTAAGATCTTTCAACTGTAACAAGCGGTCTTTATCAGAGTCAAAAAATCAACTGAAACACTACATGCAGAAAACATCTGGTGAAGGGTTGAGAAGATGGGAGGGAAGGGTGGTATTTTAATAGGGTGTAAAGTGCTGGAAAAGACAAATATCCAGAAAGAGAAATCATTATCGAATCCTCACTAGTTAAATACAATAAATCAAATATTATAAACCTTCGTAACGGGCTCTTCAAGGTTGATACATTCGTGACGAGAGCAGTAGCCATTTCTAGGTTGACAGCGGATAGTTTTTTACTTTTTCTTACTGTAATCCATTGTTTTCCCAACTATCCCTCTCTGGACATTTGACCTTTCCTGCAATTTACATCCTTTTAAAATACCACTGTTTCCTCCCACTCTTCTCAACCCATCACCGGATGTTTCTGAATCTAGTATTTCAGTTGGGCTTTTGATTCTGACGAAGACCGCTTGTTACTGTTTGAAGATCTTAGTTTTTTCCCATTTCATATAGGTGAAATCTATATCACCATTTATTCCTGTACAATGATAGAATAGTTAATGAATATCATATATCACCATTTATTCCTGTACAATAATAGAATAGTTAATGAATATCATATATCACCATTTATTCCTGTACAATGATAGAATAGTTAATGAATATCATATATCACCATTTATTCTGTACAATGATAGAATAGTTAATGAATATCATATATCACCATTTATTCCTGTACAATGATAGAATAGTTAATGAATATCATATATCACCATTTATTCCTGTACAATGATAGAATAGTTAATGAATATCATATATCACCATTTATTCTGTACAATGATAGAATAATTAATGAATATCATATATCACCATTTATTCCTGTACAATGATAGAATAGTTAATGAATATCATATATCACCATTTATTCCTGTACAATGATAGAATAGTTAATGAATATCATATATCACCATTTATTCCTGTACAATGATAGAATAGTTAATGAATATCATATATCACCATTTATTCCTGTACAATGATAGAATAGTTAATGAATATCATATATCACCATTTATTCCTGTACAATGATAGAATAGTTAATGAATATCATATATCACCATTTATTCCTGTACAATGATAGAATAGTTAATGAATATCATATATCACCATTTATTCCTGTACAATGATAGAATAGTTAATGAAATTAGTTGAGAAGTTGTTTAAAATAAGGATAGACATATCTTTGGAAAAGCTTATATAGAGATAAGTTGATTTGAAATAGGGAACTGGGTTTCAAATGAGATGATATCCTTAATCTCGGCTTTCCATTCACCAGGAGAAACCAATATATCGGAACATATTAGATTATATCACTAACGTCAACTCTGCAAATCAGGCAGACCATTTACTGATATTACACAAAACCTATAATTAGTTATAGATTTCAAAGTTTTAATGTATGAGAAAATATATTTTGAACCATAAAAAGGTATACTTCTGACACTGATTTATCTAGAAAATATTGCAACTCCCTAATGATTCTACATAGGGAGTCCTAAATTTTGCCTAACTAATAAAGGTGAGAATCAATCTGGTATCTATCAGGCAAGAGGGGAACACATAATTTAAAGTGTGATAGAACAATTATTGTATTTTTATTAAAATTCATAGAATGAAAAACAACATTAATACAAAGCTATTCAATGATGAGCGTGTTTACAATTATGTTTGTATATAATCAAGTTGAGTGTAATCACAGAAACTTATTTTAAGTTAGGTACTTCAAATTTATTTATATATATTTTTTTTATAATATTATTACTTGGGTAATGACCAGTAGCAATAGAGTTAAATTGGAGTTTTGCTGCTACCGAAAAAGACCCGGTTTCTCGTTATATTGCGAAGTTTCTCCTGTCTTGCCAATGAATATTGAGGTTGCACAACCTTCATTCAGATATTATTATTGACAAACAACATGAGTTTCACTTTGCAGTGAACTATTGAGATCATTTCTATTATTGTTTTTATAATAGTAGTGATACTTTATTTGGTCTTCTAGATAAATTAGGTTAGGTTGCAGTGGTAGTCCCACAAGGGAACACACGTAGGCCAAGTATCGGCCCTTTGTCATACCACACAATGAAGATTGATTCTACAGTAGGAGTCTTAAATTTTGTCTAACTCAAGTGTATTTAGAATAGGGATTTTTAACGATGTCAGGTCATCGTACAGGCTCGGGACCATCGGTTTACGTCCTTCTCCGAGGGACGATGTGTTCAGTTTTATTCACCTCCCGCATGAATAAATCGAGGCCAACGTGGGGATCGAACCCCAGTCCTATCAGTTCAGAGGCGAGTACGTTAACCACTCAGCTAAGCTGGCCCCAGTTTCTAGGTACAGGGACCTTCATTGTTATTTCAATGACAGTAGAGGTTGCACACTGGATCTATTATTTTTTAACGGTTTTCATCCACATTTTTATAATGTAAATACAAATTATAGACTTGTACTTTTTTTTATACAGTATTCATAGTTGGTGATTAGAATGGTTATAAAAATATAGTTTCAAGTAAAACTGATGTAATGATGTGATATTATCTTTTGACATAATCCACTAGGTAATCGCTGTAAGTGTTATCAGCGTCCTATTTCAGTAATATTCAATTAACTGCAACCAACAGATGGTTTTATGTAACTTTTCAATCAACCGAAAGCATTCCTTAAACGAATGTCGATAAAACAGAGCGTCTTCTTGTATTACACAAGAAATGACGTCCAGAACTCAATCCACTATCAATTCAATATGGAAATCATTTATTTCATGTTAACGTCAATGGAATGCCATTTAGTTATACATTAGATTTGTAATATACATTTGTACTTATTTTATACAACTCTGTAAACTAGTATACGAGTATATACCCTTAAAAATTTAAACATACCAGTCTCATTTGATAACCAGATAAGAAAAGACTTTGTCATTCTGAGGAATGTTATATTTATGTATAGAGCATTATACTTTAATTTAAAATTATATATACGTTTATTTCTGTATAAGATGTTATTTTTATCATTTTATTGTCACTGCTGTATAACTATGTCTACCAGTGTTTATGCTTGCTTATGCATTTAATTTTTATTTGTAATATTGAAATACGATTATTTGTTGAGCATTATTGTTTCTTTTAATGATTCGTTATTTATTTTATTATGCTTTCGGAATTAATTTTAAAAATGTTAACTTCTTTATCAGGGTTCCAAGAGGGCTGAAACCGAAATATCACGGTGCCCTTATCATTTAGTCAGGTTAGGTTAGGTTGGAGTGGTAGTCTCAGAAGGGAACACAAATAAGTCAAACATTAGCCCTTTGTTTTATCCCACAATCAAGATTGATTCTACATTGAGAGTTTTAAATTTTGCCTAACTTAATTTTAACAAGTACCTGGCATCGTACAAACTCTTAACTCTTAACGTCCCCTCCGACGAAGGATGTACTCAGATTTATTTTCCTTTCACGTGAATAAATCGAGGGCCCGAGTGGGTATTGAACCTCGGACATACCAGTCAAGAGGTGAGCACGTTACATGAAATCTTTTTCATGTAATGACAGAATTATTATATGACAATGCTAAAACACAAAATCGGTGCGTTTATATACATGGAATAATTACAGCTTTTATCATCATTACTGAAATGAATTATTATTTTAATTCTTTGCAAACGTTTGAATTGAAAGGGACAGTTGTTGGGTCTAAATGGTATGCGTGGTATAAACACTTACTCCCCAGGACTACACAACTTTTAGCTTAAATCACCAACACGTTGAAGCAAATATATTAAACATAATATAATAATTTTTAATACCAAAAGGATTGTTATTAAATTAAAAAAAAGATTTTTTCTTTAATTTTTTTCCGATCTATCTTCCAGAGAAAATCTTAAAGTATTCTCAGGGTCTCTTATCATTATACGGAAGCATTGGTCTGTCCAATTCAATAATTTGTTCTGTTATCTATTTTATGATAAAATATTCTATTACTTTGCTTTACTGCTATTTATTATTTTACATTATTTATTTCCTATTTTGGTCATTTTTGTGCTTTTGTCTCTCTCTCAATCTTTTCCCCAATGTTAGAAATATACTCGTACCACCTGTTATATCGTTTGTTGTTATTATTGCTATGTTATTATCCGTTATTTTATATTATAGTTATAGATATTTTTAGTATCTGTTATATTGTTCTGTTAATAACAGTATCAGTTTTTTATCAATTAAAACCATCAGTTTCGATGATATATTACCCATTTTATAATCATATATTATCAAATGATAGCCACAATGAGAATTGATTTTATATTTTTTTTTTAAAAAAAGGGGAATCAATTTAAATTACTCAATTTAACAAAACATAAACAATTTCTCAATGTTAAAACTATGAATATTTTTCTAAGTTTCAAATATAAACAAAAAGTGATATTCATCTACTAAAATATATGGATTGTAAACAATATTTATGTAGAGCAAACATGAAGAAAATTGACACAATGAATCAGACAGTTCGACAAATCAATGAGTTTTGTAAAGAGCAGAAAGGACAAAGATTAAATTTGACCTATCAAGAGTACCTTTAAATATGTAAACAGAAAAACACAAATAATTTTATAAGTGTGTAAAGTAACTATCAGACTGGTACAATAGTTTAAAATTATAATAAAATTTAATGGACAACTGAATGGGCGACCCCCTACAGAGGTCTACAGTTTTAGGTCTACCACAGGATCCTTGAGGATTCGGTCGACCCCCTACAAGAGGGAAAGTACCCGTTACCCCGGGATCAGGGGTTGCAATGATTTGACTCCTCTGGGCTCCGTTTTGGGTGCTCCTGCATTAGTAAGTTAAAAATAAGGGGTTAAAACTCCTTGTTGGTCAAACGCCACCTGGCAGTAAGGACTTGGTAGAAGGAGATCTTGTCCCGCTCCATGTTAGATTTAATGCTCGAAGGGAGGGTCCCATTCACACCCATACCGAGTTCCGTTAGAGCGAAAAAGAAAGCAACTACCAGTATTCCAGCCCACTTAGCTGAGATCGTGGTCCGTACCTACTGGTAAATGCTGGGGTCTGGCTCCCCCGGATTCTAAGCAGGCATCCTTTCGAGAAGAGACTGCTCCTCACGCAGCGACCCTAAGGTCTACCCAACCTGGGTGAGAACCACAGCCACTACGAGTCCGACCTCAAGGGCGGGCTGGAGAGAAAAACTCTTCCAGGAGCCCCCGCCACCCGTAGTACCGACTTATTTTAAGAGTTTCGGATCAAACTCCGGACCGAGGTCCTACTGAACCTGCTCAGCTGCAGGTAGGGTCAGTGGCCCTTATTGCCCCCGGTGATCTCAGGTGTAAAGCCAATGCAGTTGTGGGCTAACTGCACGGCCCCGGGAGTGGTACTAATGTTGCCCCGGTTCAAGAACCTCGTAGAGATTAAGCCATCCAGCCTATGGAAGAGATTGCATGGCCCCACTTTGGGCAGGTGGACGGATGAGTGTCAGTTTGGAAGACCCACCAACGAAATGGTGCTGCACAAGGCTACCATTTTGACACTCTTTAAGAAAACCTTTTAAACTCTCAAGAGAGGGGCTACCACCCCGTACCGCCCAACAGGTGTCCAAGCTGTGCCGAAGCACTTTAAGAATTCCCTCTGACTAAGTCAGGGACTAGGCTACTTGACCCCGCTTGGAGCAGCCTGCCCTGTACTGTTAGCTTGTGCTGTGCAGCCTACACAATTACCACCTCTGCGACGGGGACGCCAGTACTAGGTACATCCACCCCGAAGAGTGGTTAGAGGCTTAATGGACAACTAAGAGGCTTGACAAAGATGATTTAAATTATAAAGAAAAAGAAGTAATATATAAAACAACATTATTAATAAAAATATAAAACATGGCCATATATTGGTACTACCTGTACGATAGGTATTTTAAGCGGGGTTCTTCGACTATGGTTAACCTTAATTGAAGATGAACCATATACAAAACTGGTGGTGTATCTAGATTCAGGAGGTAAGACGGATTTGCATAACAATATGGTTAAAGTATTCAGTTATGGTGGAAGAAGAAAGTTCAATCAAGATAAAATTCATAGTACAATACATGATTGTAAATCACACTATTTTTCAACTGATATAGGAAAGAAGTATAATCAACGCATTTATGGTTTTAAACTGATCTAAGTTGATTAAATAGATTTATAAACAAAAACTGGATAATATTGGAATATCCAAGGACATGTAGCTCAAAGGAAAAAAAATGAACCAATGTTGCAAAAAGTAACATTTAAATATGTAAACGTTGGTGAACATCTTTAGGCAGCAAAGAGAAAATTTCAAAAATAATTTCTATTACATTTCAAAGTATATCTATGATGCACGCTAAATAACAGAAACGCTAGAAATATAATAAATAACCGTTCATAATGTAGTTTATAGAACATAATGTGGATTTACTGATGGTCTCATGGATATCAAAAAAAAAAAAAAAAATGAGGAAGACTTATGAAGAACTGTGACAACAAAAAACTACAAGGGTGATTGTACATTTTTTATAAATAATAAAAAAGTAAAAAATCGACCAATAGATAATTTGACATATCATTCAATAGGAAGAAATCAATACAAAACAATAAAATTAGGATAACTCATTTGAAACTCTGAGATTACTATGGAAGATAAACAACGTCCATGGGACAAAACCGGGCAAATAAAAAAATTTACTAGGTAGGAAAGTATATTCATCTTTCATTGTTAATTCAAAATATATTTATCAGAAGGAATTAAGATGACAACTTTTTTTCTTTTAATCAGTAAATAACATTAATTGTAAGAGTGTTATAGGTAGTTAATAAAACTTCAAAAGAATAAATAACCTAATTTTATTACAATAATATTAATCTATGACAGTTCTACAAATATTGTGAATATCCCTCTCCTGACCCTCAGGGCATTTCTTATATTGAAAGTCGATAACACCTTTTCCTTCAGTTTCTTCAGTCGTTGTTGTTAGATCTGCAGGAGTTGTTCTTTCAACGAAGCCAACATTGTTGTTCTCTTCATTTGATTCATCACTACAAAAACAACAAACAATTTAATATCTTACTTACTAAAATACTAACGTATAGAACTTAATAAATTTAATGCTTATATTAGGTACATTGTGGGATGTAAGGGTATTAAATATATTTTGAGTATAAATAACGAAATAAAATGAAGATTCGGATCATTACAGTTAGATATGTATGTGTTATGAATCTTTTTTGGTTTATAACACACATTGATTAAAATGTATCTATCTACATACATACATACAGATTATCCAACATATCTAACTCTCCCACCTTCTCTTTACCTCCCTCTTACTCTCTTTCATCACTCTGTCTCACTCCTCTCTCTCTTTCTTTCTTTCTATCCTCTTTCTCTTTTTTAATCACTCTTCAGACTCCCTCTCTGTCTCTCTCTCTCTCTCTCTCTCTCTCGTCTCTCTCTCTCTCTCTCTCTCTCTCTCTCTCTATCTCTCTCTCTCTCTTCCCTTCTTTCTCACTTTTTATCACCTGGTATCACTACCTTCATGTCTCTCTCTCTCTTTTCCTCTTTATCTCCTTTTTACTCATTTTTCATCACCCGGTCTCACTTCTCTTTCTCTCTCTTTATCCTCTCTTTCTATCTTTTAATCACTATGCTCACTCCTTTCTCTCTCTCTCTCCTCCCTCTCCTCTCTGTCTGTCACTCCCCCTCTTTCTAACTTTTCATCACTTTGTCTCACCACCCTTCTCTCTGACTCTCTCTCTCTCTCTCTCTCTCTCTCTCTCTCTCTCTCTCTCTCTCTCTCTCTCTCTCTCTCTCTCTCTCTTTCTCACTCTCTCTATCTCCCCCTATCTCATTTTTCACCACTCTGTCTCACTCTCCTTCCTCTCCCCCTCAGTCTTACTCTCTCTAATTTATATATATCAAAGTATAACACCACCAATAGTTGTTTACAACTTTTACAACGGTATAAATGAAATGAAACAGTATAAAACAGAGAAAAATAGTTGCTTAATTTGAGATAACAAACAAATGAGTTTAGGAATAAAAAAAGAAAATACAAGATCTGACAGTTTATGCAAATACCTTACTCATGTAGTTAGTGTTACAGTAGTATTTAATTTAGTTTAAACAAACCATTACATATGTAAATAGTATTTGAAATGTTGGGTTAATTAATGTAGGCTTGTATTCTTGTATAATACGAAGTGAGGTAAAACGGATAAACCAGCAAAAGTATCCACACAAATGAAGTTTTATTCAAAGCGTTTCGAACACTTTGTGTTCATCATCAGGAAGACACTATAATACAAATTATATCTAATTAGTTACAAAATAGAGTGAAATAATAAAATTCAATTAAGAGAATTCAAGACATACCCAAGGATGTGGTACTGACGGGTTGGTCAAGTGAAAACAACTAGTAGGAAACAGATCCGTTGCGAAAGAAAAAACGCGTTGAATAAAACTTCATTTGTGTGGAGAATTTAGCTGGTTTATCCATTTTACCTCAGAATGAGTAAATACCACACAATTACGGATTGCACAACTAATGATATAATACGGAGTGTTAGGTTTGCCTTGACATCTTGGGAATTGCCCAGAACCTTCTATGTCTGAGACCGCCCTGTGGTGATCCCGTAGTTCCGAACTTTACGTTCAATAAACACTAGGGAATTCCTGTAGCCAGTGACTGGGTTTCTTTTGTCCCTAAGTGGGAGCCAATATCGTTTCCTTTGCTTTATACAAAATACGTTGAATGATATTGGTTTGAGAAAATTTCCCATAATTGATTTTCTAAGGACGAAAATAATGACACTCAATGTTTTAGTTCACTAATATAGAAACAATAATACAATCATTATAAATTAAATCATCATTAATAATAATGCATATAAAATTATTTCAACATTACATTAGTAAATTACATTATTATAAATACTCAACTTTTTTTTTACTTTTACTTTTTTATTTCAGGGCAGTAAGTTCGATTTTAGCTGTTTTTAAAAACCTCAAGACTAACATTACTTCAAAATATTAAATCTTGTGACTTTTATTCCATTTTGTTCTGATGTGTTCATGTTTTCTTTGTTCTTAATATCATATTATCTTATCATTCTCTTTTCTTTTCTTTTTTATAATTCTCTCTCTGTCCCACTTTCTTAAAACTTTCATTCTATGCTGCACTATTTTCAATTATCTTATAAAAACACTGTGATATTACTTTTTTACATCGTATATATTTTTTTAATTTTTAAAATAGTTTATTCATTAAATTTCTGAACATACTCAAACAACAATCTTATATCAATAATACATTTTACGAATAACATAACAATCGTTCAGAAAGTGTATCAGCTTCTACTGATTCTTGATTATGGGGGAAACGGGGTTACAATCTTCAGGATAGATTAACACTCCACCAGGATAGCTCTAAAACTGAAGACTGAAGACTTACTTTGTAATCATCAAAGAAAGTACACGATAAAAAATTGAAAGTTTGATAAATTATTGATTGCACCATAATGTCTGCATATTTATTACATTGGGGTCTAATAAATAAACGATTATTTCAAGTCTCCATACATAAGAAGCTTTTTATTTAAACCACGCGTTTCAAACATTTCAAGTTCATCATCAGGTAAACTTCTTTGTTGTATTATTGGATACTTTGGCTACAATTTCATGTATTTAGAAGTAATTTTGTTTCAGGCTTCAGGAGAAGTAATTTCTCCTTTAGCTTTTTGATGTTATAGCGGAAATCGGATGGACACCCACTGCAGGTACTCCGTAACTATCTTTAGTTTTTATGATGACAGAAGGTCATGTGGCCATTGCCGTTTTAGTCGTCTTTGAGGGTTTGTGGGGATTACTAGGTAAATTGCTACAATACAAATTACAAACGAAGTTTACCTGATCATGAACACAAAGTGTTTAAAACGCGTAGTTTAAATAAGAAACTTCTTTTGTGCGAGGACTTTCAATTATCATTACTATGTCAGGTACTCGTTAAAGATCCCTACTCTAAATACAACTTAGGTAGGCAAAATTTAGGACTCCTAATATACAATGTTTATTGTGTGGGATAATTATGAAGGTCCAATCTTTAGCTTGAGTGCGTTCTCTCATTTGTCGGCTATAGCAACTAAACCAAACCATTAAATAGAAATGAGACAGACAATCTGGAAAATTTTATTCCCCTTTCAACCAGTTTTGAATATTGTCTATCTTCTAGAGAAAACTTTTTTTATCTAACGCATAGTTTTAAACAGTTATACGTTTTCTGAGGTAAAATGGATAAACCAACAGAAGTCTCCACACAAATGAAGTTTTATTCAACGCGTTTCGAACACTTTGACATCAGGAAGACACTATATACAAATTATATCTAATCAGTTACAAAATTAGAGTGAAATAATAAAATTCAATTAAGAGAATTCAAGATATACCCAAGGATGTGGTACTGACGGGTTGGTCCAGTGAAAACAACTGGTAGGAACCAGATCCGCTGCGAAAGAGTGGGGATACGCATTTAGGAGATAAGGTGATAAAGGCGTCGGGTATGCTTGAAAACCGTTAACTGAAATACAGAAGGCCAGAACCACTAATTTAGAGGAAATAAACTTTTTTTTTATTTATTTTTTAATTTATTCTTTGTGATTCTAGGAACAGTTTAAGAAATTTTGGACACCCTGGAATTTGATCATTAAGACATAGAGAGGCAGAAGGATTATTAATGACGGCTTTGTTTATTTCAAAAGCTTCCAAATTACAAATTTCTTTAAACTTTCTATTCGCATTTAGGATGGTAAGGTTCAAGTTTGGATCAAAGCTGTGATTTTGTGTGACAAGGTGTTTCGCAAAATGTGAGAAAAATTCTTTAATATTCTTATTGTCATTTTACGTTATTTGCGTTTTTATGAGGTGAAAACACGTTTTTCATTTTTAACATTAAGTTAATTTAATTGTTAAAAATGCATTCATTAAAGTACCAGTTGAGGTAGAGTACCCAAGAGGGCAAAAGTATGTGGCGTCACCCATCCAAATTCTAACTATGACAAATGTTGCTAATCTTTTTTTATCTTATAGAGTTTGCTGTATTCAACTTGTCTAATGACTTTTGACACTGCAAATAGAGTTTTACTGTCCCAGATGCAGATGAACCGAAACCAATTCAGTAAACTAAAAAAAAATGCGAAATAGAATCTATCATTCTTTTTTAATCTATTACTTTCCTTTAATAAAAATAATGCTTGAAATAGTGTAACATGTTGCATTAACAAGGTTAATTAACATTATTAACAAGGTAGTAAATTTTAATGTAAATTGATAAAAACAATCGTATCAAGCGGGACTAGATATATCAGTTCTCCATAATTTTTATTTTTGTACACCAACATGTTTCGGCCCACATCGACCATTTTCAAGCTTATTTTTACACAATTAAATTATACACACTACATAACAATAAAAACTTAACATTGATACTGATCTATTAAAATACATTACTAAATAATTATAGTAAGTTACTAAACAAAACAAAGATAGCTAAATAAACACACGGGGGTAACAGTCATAATCAGTGGAAGGTTGTAGCAAGGTTTCCCCCCTGGGGAAACCTCACCCTGCTGATACCTTGCTACAACCTTCCACTGATTATGACTGTTACCCCCGTGTGTTTATTTAGCTATCTTTGTTTTGTTTAGTAACTTACTATAATTATTTAGTAATGTATTTTAATAGATCAGTATCAATGTTAAGTTTTTATTGTTATGTAGTGTGTATAATTTAATTGTGTAAAAATAAGCTTGAAAATGGTCGATGTGGGCCGAAACATGTTGGTGTACAAAAATAAAAATTATGGAGAACTGATATATCTAGTCCCGAACTCTCGGAAGCCAGAACTCAGAAGAATGGAAAAATTAACCCGAAAAAGAGTGAAATTAGAAATAGGCATAGGTTTTAACAAAACTTGTATAGATGAAGGCCTTCTCCCCAAATACACTAATATATATATATATATATATATATATATATATATCTAGCTAAAAATAAATAAAGAATTATTGGCACTAAATCTAGTATCTGTTAACTTCATGTTGGATAACCTAGTGACGTTTCATAAGCCTTAGATTAACAGAGATGCTCCTAAACCTTTGTGTCAAAATATCGAGACCCTGAAACACTCTCAGATAATGCCTTCTTAACAAGGCTTTGTTCAATTTTGCTTACAAGACAAATAATTTCACATTGTACAATCAGGAGGAAGGTTTAGTTCGCAACTTATCTTTTATTCTCTTAAGTATGTTATCTAAAGGGTATTACAAAAAAATGAACTTTCGGTTTAGTGAAGAACAGTTAAGTGTCCCAGCTATTAACTTCTTTTTGTTTCAGTGATATTACATGCATCATTGTTGTTGTGTATGTAAATGTTGGTATACATTTTGAATATTACAAGAAAAAAGTTATTTTAAATGTGTGTTAATATTTTTGAAATATATCATATATCTTAAAGACATATGATATTCTTTCATTATTATATGAAAAAAAATGTTACTTTTAAAGAAGAATTCTTTACGCTCCAAGCAAAAAGTATCTATAATTTCCAGGAGAAATATTAAGCAAATCTTGTCTAAAATTATAGTAGCATGATGATTTTGACGTGCCATGCATAAAGATGAAAATTTTGTAAACTGTATATTCAATTTAAAATATGGAGTATACGCTACTTAATCATTCACAGAAATTAGAACATGCATTTTGTGTTTTATGTGCAGGATGATATGCAATTTAAAAATGATAAACAGCATAAACAGTAAGTATTAGCAAATTAGCATAGTCTTTGTTAATTTGCTAATTCGAACTGAACTCAAGGCCACCTACATAAGATTGCGTATCCCGAGATCTTTGACAGAATTCACCGGTCCAACAGTATTCTTTCCATTCCTTTAAAAGGACCCGTCACAGTGTTTATACTTTAAACAGCTGAGTCCTTGGGATCACTCATGCAAAACCAGTACACAGATTACATTGTTCTTTTCATATTGTTGGAAATAGATTTTCTCAGACTACAATACAAGATTTATCATTCAAACACATGTAAAAAAATATTGCTACAAAAGAAATTCTTTTCGAAATATTTTCGGATACTTTAGCTATACCCCCCACACTGACTTCTCCACTAATTATGTATTTTGAAAAATAATTATTATGGATGATGTGAATATTTAAAAGGGTAATACAAAAAGAATCCTATTTGTAAGAGTGTACGTGCATAAATTATATATATATATATATATATATATACGTTCTTCAGTTAGCTTCAGCTACTCAAAGGGACTACTTCTACCCGATGACGATGACTGTCGAAATATCGTTGTGAGTCTTTTGTGTGTGTCTTTATTTGTTTTTTCTCTTTCATGTGTTAACTATATATATATATATATTGATAAAAGTATCTACCGTGGAATAGAAACAAAACTATAGTTTATCGGGACTCGGTCAGTTCTTCAGGTTCAGATTAAACTCTCATTGCCAACGATTCGGTTTTTATTTAAAACCTTTTTCATAGGCCTACAAAAGCAGAGGAAATATAAGAAATAATACAATCATTCAAAAATCAAACATACATAAAAGTGCAATTAGTTACAATTAAGAAATTACAATGGAAATTTTGACTATAGTTTAGTGAGAAAACTTACAGATGTATAAATTTTGAAACAGAAAAACTAAGTATTACATTACAAATTATTTTACAAAGAAAAATAGTATGTCGATTTTAACAACTGTAGTCTGAATGAACATGCGTCACTGAACTGAAATAACCAAACAAGGTAAGCAAATTTCACCAGACAACCAATAAAACACTAACACCATTTTTCATCTATCAACAATGTTTAACTTAACACACCCGAATTGCCACCGAAACGTTGGTAATGAGAGTTTAATTTGAACCTGAAGAACTAACCGAGTCCCGATAAACTATAGGTTTGTATGTATATATATATATATAATTGAACAATCGACTATATTTTGCTGATGTCATTTCATCACCAGTTTTTCGAATTTTCTGAATACCATCTTCTTTCCTTCTTCTAAACTTTGGATAATATTAATAATGATAGAACCGACATGTTGTACTGGCTTCCGGTCATCTTCAGGATAATTAAAAAATGATTAAGTCTTTAGAGGTTGTGTTAAGACACAGTTTACAGTAATCGTTTAAAGTAGCTCTTAGTCCTGTTGTTCAAGAACTGCTGGATTAATTGAGGTGGTTGGTGCGTAGGTGAGGTCGGAGGTGTTGACAACGGAAAATACGATTCCAAATGGACAGATAAAGTTCGATGTAGACAAAGAATCATAGAAAAATTATAAACACACACATACAGTCTCTAATTTTTCTGATAGAGTAGCTTCACGAATTCTTCATAAATTCTTATTACTAATACTACAATGATATATTTTTATTTGTACTTAATATATGCATCATTGAAATGTTTGTAACCTTCCACGACTGTTTCAATAGCAGTGTATTTATACAGGCAAGTTTAGTATTATTGTTTTCTTTAATGTATAAAACACTGATGGATAACAATTGTTGCCTAAATGTTGAAGTTATATTTTTTCTTTTTAGACAAAAAATTATTTAAATGTTATAAACAATATATTTGATTTAGAAACCATGTTTGTCTATGCTAAGTAAATTTTCTGACGTCATGCTAAAATGTTTATTTTGACAAACTTTTATTTAGTTTTTTCTTTAATAAATATTTTACTTTCAAACTGGTCCAATAAAAGTGAAGGTAAATATTGTTTTATTAGAGAACAATCATTGAGCCCTCACAAAAACGATGATTCGTAAATATAAATTTGCCAGTCATAAATATTCAGCACTCGCTAATATATGAAATTGAAATCGTATGAATAAATTAATACTTTTAATAAATAACATGAATGGGGAATGTATTTGTAATGTACAATGTGATAACATTGCCAAATATTTGATGATTAAGACAGAAACAACTTTGAACCGAGAAAGTTTATTCTGTTTTCATGTGGTCAGAAAGTTAATCTATTGAATAAAACTATGATATAATAATATACAAAACTCCAGGAATTTATAAAATATCTCACTACTATATGTTCTGGCCTAATTAGGACATAATAATAATTATTGTTGGCACTGCAGAGTTTAGTTGATGGTACCATCAAGTCGCTATTATATTAGTAGATCACTACTACATTACTATCACCCATACCATCACTAGCACACTATTAGATCATTACTATCACCCATACCATCACTAGCACACTATTAGATCATTACTATCACCCATACTATCACTATCACACTATTAGGTCATTACTATCAACCATACCATCACTATCACACTATTAGATAATTACTATCACCCATACTATCACTATCACACTATTAGATCATTACTATCACCCATACTATCATTACTATCACACTATTAGATAATTACTATCACCCATACTATCACTAGCACACTATTAGGTCATTACTATCAACCATACCATCACTATGACACTATTAGATCATTACTATCAACCATACCATCACTATCACACTATTAGATAATTACTATCACCCATACCATCACTAGCACACTATTAGATCATTACTTTCACCCATACTATCATTACTATCACCCATACCATCACTATCATACTATTAGATCATTACTATCACCCATACCATCACTATCACACTATTAGGTCATTACTATCAACCATACCATCACAATCACACTATTAGATCATTACTATCACCCATACTATCACTAGCACACTATTAGATCATTACTATCACCCATACTATCACTATCACACTATTAGGTCATTACTATCAACCATACCATCACTATCACACTATTAGATAATTACTATCACCCATACCATCACTAGCACACTATTAGATCATTACTATCACCCATACCATCACTAGCACACTATTAGATCATTACTATCACCCATACTATCACTATCACACTATTAGGTCATTAATATCAACCATACCATCACTATCACACTATTAGATAATTACTATCACCCATACTATCACTATCACACTATTAGATCATTACTATCACCCATACTATCATTACTATCACCCATACCATCACTATCATACTATTAGATCATTACTATCACCCATACCATCACTATCACACTATTAGTTCATTACTATCACCCATACCATCACTATCACACTATTAGATCATTATCGCATTACTACCATTACTTCGATCACTATCACATTAGTATATCACTACCACATTACTATTACCCATACCATCACTATCACACTATTAGATCATTACTATCACCCATACCATCACTATCATACTATTAGATCATTACTATCACCCATACCATCACTATCACACTATTAGATCATTACTATCACCCATACCATCACTATCACACTATTAGATCATTAACGCATTACTATCATTACTTCGATCACTATCACATTAGTAAATCACTACCACATTACTATAATGACTATCATATTACTATCATCACTATTACATTAGTAAATCACTATCACATTACTAAAATTACTAACATCACCATCATTACTATCATGACAACTACACTATCACATTAGTATATCACTACCACATTACTATTACCCATACCATCACTATCACACTATTAGATCATTACTATCACCCATACCATCACTATCATACTATTAGATCATTACTATCACCCATACCATCACTATCACACTATTAGATCATTACTATCACCCATACCATCACTATCACACTATTAGATCATTACTATCACCCATACTATCATTACTATCACCCATACTATCATTACTATCACCCATACCATCACTATCATACTATTAGATCATTACTATCACCCATACCATCACTAACACACTATTAGATCATTACTATCACCCATACCTTCCTATCACACCATTAGATCATTACCACATTACAATCATTACTTCGATCACTATCACATTAGTATATCACTACCACATTACTATTACCCATACCATCACTATCACACTATTAGATCATTACTATCACCCATACCATCACTATCACACTATTAGATCATTAATGCATTACTATCATTACTTCGATCACTATCACATTAGTATATCACTACCAGATTACTATAATGACTATCATATTACTATCATCACTATTACATTAGTAAATCACTATCACATTACTAAAATTACTAACATCACCATCATTACTATCATGACAACTACACTATCACATTAGTATATCACTACCACATTACTATTACCCATACCATCACTATCACACTATTAGATCATTACTATCACCCATACCATCACTATCACACTATTAGATTATTACTATCACCCATACCATCACTATCACACTATTAGATCATTACTATCACCCATACTATCATTACTATCACCCATACCATCACTATCATACTATTAGATCATTACTATCACCCATACCATCACTATCACACTATTAGGTCATTACTATCACCCATACCTTCCTATCACACCATTAGATCATTACCACATTACAATCATTACTTCGATCACTATCACATTAGTATATCACTACTACATTACTATCACCCATACCATCACTATCATACTATTAGATCATTACTATCACCCATACCATCACTATCACACTATTAGATCATTACTATCACCCATACCTTCCTATCACACCATTAGATCATTACCACATTACAATCATTACATCGATCACTATCACATTAGTATATCACTACTACATTACTATCACCCATACCATCACTATCATACTATTAGATCATTACTATCACCCATACCATCACTATCAGACTATTAGATCATTACTATCACCCATACTATCATTACTATCACCCATACCATCACTATCATACTATTAGATCATTACTATCACTCATACCATCACTATCACACTATTAGATCATTACTATCACCCATACCATCACTATCACACTATTAGATCATTACTATCACCCATACTATCATTACTATCACCCATACCATCACTATCATACTATTAGATCATTACTATCACCCATACCATCACTATCACACTATTAGATCATTACTATCACCCATACCTTCCTTACACACCATTAGATCATTACCACATTACAATCATTACTTCGATCACTATCACATTAGTATATCACTACTACATTACTATCACCCATACCATCACTATCATACTATTAGATCATTACTATCACCCATACCATCACTATCACACTATTAGATCATTACTATCACCCATACCTTCCTATCACACCATTAGATCATTACCACATTACAATCATTACTTCGATCACTATCACATTAGTATATCACTACTACATTACTATCACCCATACCATCACTATCATACTATTAGATCATTACTATCACCCATACCATCACTATCACACTATTAGATCATTACTATCACCCATACCTTCCTATCACACCATTAGATCATTACCACATTACAATCATTACTTCGATCACTATCACATTAGTATATCACTACTACATTACTATCACCCATACCATCACTATCATACTATTAGATCATTACTATCACCCATACCATCACTATTACACTATTAGATCATTACTATCACCCATACCTTCCTATCACACCATTAGATCATTACCACATTACAATCATTACTTCGATCACTATCACATTAGTATATCACTACTACATTACTATCACCCATACCATCACTATCATACTATTAGATCATTACTATCACCCATACCATCACTATCACACTATTAGATCATTACTATCACCCATACCATCACTATCACACTATTAGATCATTAACGCATTACTATCATTACTTCGATCACTATCACATTAGTATATCACTACCACATTACTATAATGACTATCATATTACTATCATCACTATTACATTAGTAAATCACTATCACATTACTAAAATTACTAACATCACCATCATTACTATCATGACAACTACACTATCACATTAGTTGGTTGGTATCACATTACTAACATTACTACTATCACCATGATATTAGTAGATGATACCTCATGTATAGGACTAGGAGTTTTCGAACGTTTTTCGATATTGGTAATTCTACAGCAAATATTAAAGTAGTTCTAGAAATTAAGGTAATTTTTCTTGAAGGTGAACAACGTTCGTAACTGGTCAGATTACTCTAACTCTCGTGCACCAGGTAAGTATATCGTACACGACCGTGTCTTCTATTAATTTTATTATTACATAATTATTTAATAACATAAATGATCATTTAATACTAAGTTGTCATTTCACAGCTATACAATTATAAAACGGGTCAAAACGATTGAAATTATTTTTCCAATTTTGATGTATAAAAGGTTAATACAAAAAAATGTAAAATTTACACACTTTTAACACTATTACGAAATATATGAACTTCTCAAAATTTTGGCAAATAACAAGTTATTAGGAAAATTATTCGTTGTTGAAAATAGTTTTGCTTAAATCTTGTAATTTATTATTTACTTACTAAATTATTATTGTTTTAACCAAAACAAGTGGTCTAGTTGCACTCATACTGAGTATTAGTGAGCTGCCTAAGATCACATATTTTAGTTGAAAGATCTTAGTTTTCGTGTTTTATTGCTATAGTTTTGGACTTCTTTATTTCTTGTACTTATTGTGAAATCTTGTCTAATATATATAATTAAATAAAACATCCATCGGGCTAAAGATAATAATTATAACGAAAGCAACACAAAAAAAGAAATAGACATGAATATTTGGACAGTCGTCTTCCAGAGTAATGGTCAAAATACTTAAGTGAGTTATGTCTGCTTCTATCATAGAGGTTTTTTTGTTATAATATATATACATGATATAAATACCACAATAAACAATATATATTAATTAAAATGCTCTAAGGCCTTTCGTTACAACATCATCAGAGAGCTAAATGAAACAAACAAAAAATATAATAACAAGTTAACCTGGTTGATTGAAGTCTTCTGGATTGCTGGCATCCCTGTCTGAATTTAATGTTCCTAAACTTGAAGGAGTCTTGATCTGCTTACTTATTTCTTTTATTAATATTTGTAAAGTCCCGGACTATTGTTCATTAAATTTCCATAGAAGTTCTTTATGAGTGCACTTTCAATAATATTTCTCCTTCTTTCTGAAGGTACAAAAATTAAATAAACAGATCAAGACTCCTTCAAGTTTAGGAATATTAAATTCAGACAGGGATGCCAGCAATCCAGAAGACTTCAATCAACCAGGTTATTATATTTTTTTATTGTTTTATTTAGCTCTCTCATGATGTTGTAACGAAAGGCCCTAGAGCATTTTAATTAATATATATTGTTTATTGTGGTATTTAATTAATATAATATATCAAGAGTTATTGTTGATTAACTATATATATATCAATGCTCAAATCACAATATGAAATGGGAAAACACATTGATCATTGTAGTTTGATCATTGAAAATTGTGGTTTGAATATTGATTGTTATTTCACGTGTATATGTGAAATATATATATATATATTAGATGAAAACACTGTCAGAAAGGGACAAATAAAGTTCAATGTAGTTGAATAATCATAGAAAAATTAAAAAACGTACTTACAGTCCTTAATTTTTGGTTTGAATCGTCTTCAAGAAAGATAAGAGAGGGAAACCAAGCGCACTGGTACAGAGACCAACAATGTTGCTGCAACCTCGCCCAGTCACAGAAAATAAGGTAATCAGGAATTAATTTCAAATTAATGGTAGGATAGGGAATATGAATAAATAATAACTAAGGAAAAACAGGGGGTCGAAAAGGAAAATTGATACATAAATAAACGTTTAGGTTAAGCATTAATAAAAATATATAATAAAATAAAATAAGGCTTAAATTAGAATTGAGAATACAAATAATAATATTAATAATATAATTAAAGAAATAAAAATAAATAAATACTAAATAAGTGTTTAAAAATAAAAAATAAGAATAAAATAAAAATTAAATGCAAAAACAATGAATTCATAAATTGAATTTTTGAAATTTTTTATAGCTTTTTATAGATTATAATAGTAATTTGATTGAAAATTAAGACGGTTAATTCCCCTTGCCCCTCAATGTGCTTGGTCTCCCTCTCTTTTTTCTCCTAAAGACGGATCGCCCTAAAATTTGAGTATAGAAGTGTGTTTCTTTACTTTGTGTGTTACTTTTTTTCGATTATAGGTTATTTATATATATATATATATATATATATATATATAGTTAGTTGTTAACTGTACCATAGTTAAGTTGTTCTCTATACCATAGCCTTAGTTTTGATTATAATTTTAGTTTATAGATTTTTACCTGAAGATGGCTAATGTAAGCCGAAAGCTTGTGTGTTAGATTAAGTCGTAAATTATAGTGTTAGAATAAAGTTTTGAAAGTGTTTAGTGTTTACCTTCATGTCGTTACCAGAACTCCTCTGGAAAATACCCGAGAGTTACGGTAAACTAGTGAGGAAACTAGAAAAAATCAGCCATAAATTGGTCAACGCAGAAGCTGCTGCCAACTTTAATAATACATGTTTGAAGGAAGATCTGCTGCCATCATACACAAATATATATGTATATATATATATATATATATATATATATACGTATATATATATATATTCTTCCTGATGACGACAGATGTTCAAATATTGAAGATAGTTGTGTAGTGATTTTCTGTGCTCTTTTATGAAGTATATTTAATGTGTTAATTAGTTTACTTTTATGTTACTTTTTCGTTGAAAATACGATCCAAAACGGAAAAATATAGTTCAATATAGACAAAGAAACATAGATAAATCAAAAGAACACACTTACAGTCTCTAATTATCGGTTTGAACCGTCTTCAGGAGAGATAAGAGAGGGGAACCAAGCGCACTGGTTTCCCTCTCTTATCTCTCCTGAAGTCGGTTCAAACTGATAATTAGAGACTGTAAGTGTGTTCTTTTGATTTATCTATGTTTCTTTGTCTACATTAAACTATATATATATATATATATATATTATTAGTATGGGACTAATAATTTTTGATCCTAAAAATGACTATGATTGTGTGTGAGTGCGAGACTTTATATTGTTTTTTTTTTAATTGTCTCAATTTAGTGTTTATTGATTTGTTTTCAGTTGATGTATTTTGTAATTTGAGAATCGCTGGTGAATAACTTCTTTTAGACTTTTCAGTTTCAGAATACAGTATTATACTATGTATAATACCTTTGGGATAACATTCTAATAAATTGAAAGTAAACACCAACAGAACACAATGATATTTTATTTATTTGTATGAGATTTTGTGACTAAATATCATGTTTGTATAATCTTCGTTTTTAAAATTATAACATGTGTTTCCCAGAATCATATAGTTATTCACTGCATCTTCCACTATCACGATAACACGGTGACATTTGACAGTTCCATAATGGCGAGATAAATTGCTCCGTGTCAATTAAAAGATTCATGAGAAATCTATTGATCTGAACAGTGCAAATAATTATCTCTGCCATTATAATCATGCGTTCTACTTTGAAAAAGAGTCTTTTAAACTAAAGTTTATTTCATAAATATTTTAATTTTTTCAATTTTTATTTATATATTCTAGGCCATATGAAATCTAATTCATATCATATGAATTCAGCATTATAAATGAGTGGTTCTAAATTAGGTTTGACTTATTCAAATATCAAATAGTAATAAAAGAGTAGCTACTATTTTATTGCCTTGCGTTATACACACTTACTGTTACTTGTGACTTGTTGATTATATATACAAATTATAACTATAGGAAAAAATTAGATTAGTACGATTAAAGCAAATAGACAAAGTAAGAAGTAGCAAAACGCCTAGCAATAAAATAGTATCTACTCTTTTATTAGGGTTTACTCAGTTGGAGTTTTGACTCTGACGAAGACCGCTAGTTACGGTTGAAAGATCTTAGTCTTGTTTTCCCATTTCTTATTGTGGTTTGATCATTGATTGTTATTTCACGTGTTTGTGTGAAATCTTTTTATCGTATGTATGTATGTATGTATGTATGTATGTATGTATGTATGTATGTATGTATGTATGTATGTATGTGTGTGTGTGTGTGTGTGTGTGTGTGTTGTGTATGTGTGTGAGTGTGTGTTGTATTTTTTGTCTATTGAAATCGATTCCCCTTGAATAACACACCTTCTGTTTTCACACAAATCATTTTCTAGAATATCCACAAATAGGTATAATGGACTCTAAAAAAGAAGATCATTACATATATAAAATTTGAACCTATTATAGCTAACACTATAGTTATAAACTTTTATCGGTGATCATTGATTCTAATCAATTACAATAATAATTATTATTTAAATTATTCTTATTATTACTGTAATTAAAGCAATTATGCTTTAATATTTATATAACAATTATATTATTTAATAATGTGTTTAGAGGATTACCACTCGTTAAATAAAATTTGTATATGTCATCTTGAAAACAAAACAGGCAACATAAATAATGATTTCTTATTATTAAGGTACTGAAAGCATTGAAATGGGTTTAATATATTGCAAGCCTGCACACACAATGGATTGCGAATGTACGAATAGATGAGATACTTCCAAGAAAATTATTCTTCATTTCTGAATATTAAACACAATGAATGAACTCTGCACTGGCATATTACCATCTCTCATACCATCTGTTCCTCTTTCCCTATTAGGTCTTATTATTCGCTTAGTATACGTCCAACAGAATAGTATCACAATGTTACTATCAGGTTACTATCTGTACTATTGTCAGTATAGGTATACTAACAATGCAAATTTTTATTTGTTTATAATTGAATTACATTTACTATAAGTTAATGTTATAAATTAATAGTAAATCTGTTTATACATGTTTATAAATATTCAAGAGAAAACTTTTAACAAAATTGTTTTCCATTTTTGATTGTTTATTTATTTAAGAGTATAGATAACAAAATTTCACAGTTCACATGTGAAAAAGAAATCAAATTATAGCCAGTTGTATGAAATCGAAATTGAATTTCTTACCATGGTGTAGTCGTATATATATTATCATCAACAAATAGATGCCCAAAAAACAACTTTGATAAAGGACAACTGGATAAGAATCCAGTATTTGACAAAAAAAATACAAATGCTTAAATATTTATTTCACCAAACGTTTATGTAATCATAAAATAAAAACTGCCACTTGTAGCTTGTTTAATCAATCTGTTTAATTAGGTTGTTATTCTTAGCTACAACAATTACGATTTTTAATATTTTTATAAATAACATGAATTGAATGAAGTGTATAGAGTACAGTTAATTTTGATAATTATTTGCTTATCAGTTTGTAATCTAACGGTAGAATGTAAACCTTCAATGAAATTTGTTTTCCAACAATACACTTGTTTGGTTCTCAATGAATGCAGTTACAGTATTTTGCCCTTTTGTGCTCAGACCGTTTGGTTTTGTCAATTATTGTTAAGTTATGAATAAGCCATATTATCTTAATAGTTTTTGCAAATATATTGTATTGGACAAGCTTTTTGAACGGAATGGAGAATAGCATGCAAAAACGACTGTATTATAAACAAAATACTTTGTTAGTTCTGAATTAATTTTCAGAACTTATATCAAACAAGATGTCACGGCACTCTATACCGTGATGTTATAAGTTAATCATATAGCATTACTATAACATTAGTTATCATATTATATGATGTTATAACTTGTTTATCATGTTTTTAGTAGAATATTTTAATAATAAGAATTTCAGAGCACATACGTATTATGCTCTGAAATTTAATAATGTTTATATTCATTTATTCTAAATTTGTGGACAAAACTCATTTTAAATAAAATATGCACGGATATTAATATAAATGACTTAACTGAAATCTTTAGAAATGACATCTCATAATAATTTGTAAATACTTACAATATATTTGAAAATAACAATATTGAATAACATGGTTTAAATTTGTTTTATTAACATCCACTAAACTGTGAAATAATTAAAAACTTACTTCAGTAAAGGAATTAATGAAACACAAATAGAATCATTTGATTCATGTAGGTATTGAAAACAATTAGTAATAGGAATATACGTATATAAGAGTAATAAAGAAGTTTTCATGGTAAATGACTTGAAAAATGTTTCAGATACTATAAAAAGTGAGTAAATGGTGTTTTGTTCATTTGTCTTTGATTTAAGATACCTTTGTCCAATTATTGTAGAAATAGTGTATGGGATCACTTTAAAATTAAAAGTAATATTGTGCCTATTATATGGATACTAGCTGAACCTGCGAGCTTCGTACCGCCAACTGTTAGTGAATTTCATGTTACTTTTAGCTAAGCTTAATTTAGTATTTAGTTATTAACATAATACCTGACAGACGTTGTCCTGCCTTACATATAAAAATTCAATATGAAAGTGAATAAAAATTAGAATAAAAAATCTGGAGTGGCTTAAACTAAACTTTACTACAAGTAAACATAACATCAAATTTTATAACACCAACTTATGTTTTGTTTCATTAGTCAAACACTTGTTATTTCATATTCTATCCCACCAAAGAATTTATCAGAAAATATTTGTTTGATTGGGTTTTTTTTTTTATTTAACAATTTTTTTCTTCTAACAACATTTAACTAATTATAATATTTCAAAAATATTTTTAATAAACCTTAAATAACAATTTCATTTCACTTAAAAACTGTCCATTAAATACACTGTTATTAAAAACAATGTAAATAAATGGATACAAATCCGACCAGTAAGGCAGGTGATTCATTATTCAAAAACAAAATTTCAGTTCAAAGAATCTCTTGAATTTAAAAAATTATGTTCTTTTTTAAACAGTTTGTTTGTGTGTGTGTGTGTGTGTGTGTGTGTCCATGTTTGTGTTATGTTAGCTTGAAACGAAAAAGCAAGATCAGCACCAATTAAGATTTTACATTGTTAAAATCATTTTTTTTTTGTTTAGTTGAAGCATATCGTTACTATTTCTGCTATAATTGCAGCTATCTGGCTTTATAATAATATCTGGCACATTGAGTTTGTGCGAAAAAATTTCACGCTTAAATTCTAAGTCACTTTTGGAATATTTATAAACGCACTTCTAAATGGTTCTTACATTGATATTAAACATAAGGCAGAAAATATATATAATAGATATTCAAATTGAAAGCAAAACATATCTATCTTCTTTTATTATTGTTATGTTTTATTTACTCGTGCAATGCCGAAGCGAACTGTTAGTATTTATGAGACAGATGAAAGCCGGATGGCCTCTCACACCAGTTGTGTTCTTGTCACAATCGAATTGACTAAAGTCATCAAAATGCAATACTCTACCTTGATATAAGAATAGCCACGACGGTGTTGGGATCAGGATCCGGTCTGATGGCTGGCCGACCGAGGCAGCTTGTAGCCAAGATGAACGCTAAGAGAGCACCAATCCAAACGGCCTTCATATTCCCACTAAGCGTTTCTGCAGACATCCTTCTGATAACCCCCGTCTTCCCCACTCCTGCATTCAATTCCACTAATCACCCCGACTCTCTTTCATCTCTTAATATTTCACTATCTTACTTCTATTATCAGGTAATATCAACTAAATTGACAAAACATTTATTATTACCAACAATTACAAAATAAATAATTTATTATTACAATTTATTTTCACCCGTTTAACATTTTCTTATAACTGATGTGTAATAATCATGATTGTTTTGAAGCCAAATATAGAGTTGGGGCTGAAAGTATATGTCTTTTGCTGCATTGGACACATAGTTACATATTCAAAGATCCGAAGGTTGAAATATACCAGAAAAACAGTGTTTTAGAAAAATGTGTGTTTCCTGGTCAAATGTGGACAGTAATAATAAGGATTATGAGGAAACTCTACAAAAAGAGCAATGGAGAGTAGCATACTAGGAATTAATAAACAAGTATGTTTCTTAATTCCTTAATTTAAAATATGAAGGGAAATAATAAATAGAAAAACAAGAATAAGAAATATTTCGACTACAGAATAGGCACTAAAGTGGAAATGGGCAGGACATGCCATGAGGATGAAGAGCGATAAATGGGCAAGGATAATAATCGAATGGTGTCCAAGAGAAGCTAGAAAAAAGTAGGAAGACAAAGAAGAAGGTGCGAAGATGAATTTAAAGAAACAGTGGAAACAATGTGGTTCAGAGTTTCTCTAGAAAGGATAAAATAGAAGGAGTTGGGAGAGCCCTTTGGCCAGAAGTGGGCCTACTTCTGAAAAAAAAAATTATTGTAACATCAAATACACAAGTTTATCCAACTAAATATGTTCTTTTATTAACAAACTGTAATTTGTGAAATAAATAGTTATTATTTATCAAAATTACAGTTCTTTTATTCAATCACTTAATTTGAAGGAAGGCCCACTGGCTTACATGCTCACCGCTGGACTGGAATATCCTGCGTTCAATTTCCTCACTAGCCCTCGATTTTATTCACGCAGGACTTAAAAATAAATGAGATCGTCCCTTGAAAAGGACGTTAAGATATCGTTGTCTTACAATGACAGATGCTTTTTTAAACGTTCCTACTCTAATATACTTGAATTGGGCAAATATTTAAAACTCCTAATAAATGAGCCGCATTTTCACCCCTAAAACATCATTAAATTGTGAAAGGCTATAATTTTGTTCATTCCAAAAGTGAAAAATACCTGTACTTGGCGAGTACAGGTATTTTAAACGGAACACTATATATTGATGATATATTTGTTACATCTGATATTACAGTTGAAAATGTTACCATTTCTTTATATCCTAATTCAACAGAACTCTAACCACACACTACCCAGGTATACTGGAAGCCGTCTAACTAAGCAGTTCCTTAATTGACGGAGGGAATGCCCGAAAAGGTACAAGAAATCTACTTTAAGAGCATATTTCAAAAGGGCATTCATTCACTGCAAATAATGAGGTGCAATACAGCAAGAAATAGAAAAATCAAGACATGTGCTCGTGAATAATGCGTTCTCCAACAAAGCAATTAAATAATATCTCGAAAAGTGGTACAGTAACAATCCTGAAACAACCACAACCGGTGAGCAAATACGCCTATTCTATTAATCTTATAAGAATAGATGAACAAGCTTTGGATAAGTTAGTAATGCAGAATGTCAAAACCACGAACAAGGTAATAAGCTGCATCTTACTGTTTATTATAAAAGCAGGAAAACCAAAGATTTACTTATTTCTAACTGCCGAAGCATGACACCAGTGAACAGCAGCGTAGTCACCTAGTGTACTAATAGACGTGTAATGGTAGGAACTGTGTAGCAACTGTGAAGTTGTCCAGACGTCTGCATATCCACCCGTCCGCAGGAGCACTCAAGAAGTATTAATGAAAGGCCCGGTGGCACTCCACTCTGCAGAGAATCGCTTACTAAGGGAACTGTCATCTTACATACTAATGGTTATGTGAATAGCCTACATATACTGAAAGAATTATACATCAAAGACTTAAATCCCAGCCTTATTATACTAATAGTGACTTTTGTGTTATACACAGCTTTAAAATAATAGATAACAGTTTTATATTTATTAGAGGACAAGGGAGTCGGCAGAGATTGGGTAGTTCACCTAGTATAAGTCCCCGGCATTCCTCCTGCCCTTTCCATACCTCCCTTTATCACTTTGCTTTTTAGTTATCGATTAACTAAATTAATTAATTAAGAATAATTAATTAATATTATTTGCAATTTGAGGATGAGCTAGGAAGGTCGAAATCTCATTATTGTATAGTTTATAGTTTATAAATTTGTAATTAGTTAGGTATACTTTATAAATAATTATATAGTAAAATGTGAGTTGCGTTTCTTCATCCCCGAGTTTTACCAGGAACGTCTATGTCTGTTTTCCTTGCACGTCTATGTCTCTGGCAAGTTTATTATGGAAATTATCACCAGCCCAGTGCAGAATTGCTGGGAAATTAGAGACAACTAGAAAGAAGATTGTCAACGCTGAAACATCTGTGAAATACAACAACACATGCTTAAAAGAAGGTTTGCTTCCACAATTCACTAACGAAATGCCCAAGGCCTTTTGATAACCTCCCTTATTGTGATTATATGTTACACTGACTTTCTGTAGTTTATTTTAATTATTGTTAACGCTTAGATTTCGTAATAATATTAAGTATGTTATGAAACTCCTTCTGTAAAATATCCTTGAAAATGGTCGATGATTACCGAAACACGTTGGATTACAGAAATAAAAAAATTGGTGAACTTATGTATCTGGTTCCAAACTTTTGTAAGTCATATGTGAGAAGATTGGAAAAAATAATCAGAAAAGGTATAAAACTAGAAATAAGCATTGGTTTTAATAGAACTTGTATACTCGTACATGAAGGCCTCCTCCCCAAATATACTACGAGTAATATATATATATATATATATCAATGATCAAACCACAATAAGAAATGGGAAAACAAGACTAAGATCTTTCAACCGTAACAAGCGGTCTTCGTCAGAGTCAAAAACCCAACTGAACACTAGATGCAGAAAACATCTGGTGAGGAGTTGAGAAGAGTGGGAGGGAAGAGTGGTATTTTAAAAGGGTGAAAGCACAGGAAAGGACTAATGTCCAGAAAGGGATGTTTGGGGAAACAAAGGAGTACAGTAAGAAAAAGTAAAAAACTATCCGCTAGCTGTCAACCCTCTTTGAAGAGGCTATTGCCCTCGTAACATATATATCTTTATAACCGTAACAAGCGGTCTTCTTAAGAGTCAATCCTCAACTCAATAATTGTAAAATCTTCATGTTAATATAATATATATTTTTATAATATAATATGAAATAATATATTAAAGCTTTTTAAGATATGATTACTAAAAAATGAAAAATACTGACTGAAATACATTTCAGAATTATTTTTTTTTTTAATCCATTTATTTTGCATGCACCATATATAATATTACTTGCTATCGAATCTTAGTTTTAACATTAAAATACATTACAGTAAGATTACATTAAACCTTTCATTACATTAAATTAAACATTTAGGATACACACTATAAAATTTTTGGAAAGTCTATAAGGTATATGAATTGTTTAAAATTTCGAAATAGATCACTGTTTCACACTATTATACTCTTTGCTGGAGGCCAACCACATCCAGTTGTTATTGTAAATGTCATAAATAGTTGTCGCTCTTGGTCAAAAATTAGGCAGCTGAAGAGTATATGGTCCCAAGTCTGTGGTGATACACTATCACAAGAACACCTGTCACTGTCAATAATATGTAACCTAGTGAGGTAAGATTTAGTCCCACCATGGCCTGTGAGGCTATTCGATAGCAAGTAATATTATATATGGTGCATGCAAAATAAATGGATTAAAAAAAAAAAAAATAATTCTGAAATGTATTTCTGTCAGTATTTTTCATTTTTTAGTAATCATATCTTAAAAAGCTTTAATATATTATTTCATATTATATTATAAAAATATATATTATATTAACATGAAGATTTTACAATTATTGAGTTGAGGATTGACTCTTAAGAAGACCGCTTGTTACGGTTATAAAGATATATATGTTACGAGGGCAATAGCCTCTTCAAAGAGGGTTGACAGCTAGCGGATAGTTTTTTACTTTTTCTTACTGTACTCCTTTGTTTCCCCAAACATCCCTTTCTGGACATTAGTCCTTTCCTGTGCTTTCACCCTTTTAAAATACCACTCTTCCCTCCCACTCTTCTCAACTCCTCACCAGATGTTTTCAGCATCTAGTGTTCAGTTGGGTTTTTGACTCTGACGAAGACCGCTTGTTACGGTTGAAAGATCTTAGTCTTGTTTTCCCATTTCTTATTGTGGTTTGATCATTGATTGTTGTTTCACGTGTTTATGTGAAATCTTTTTATATATATATATATATATATATATATATTACTCAAAGCTACTCAAAGGGACTACTTCTACCCGATGACGACGACTGTCGAAATATCGTTGTGAGTCTTTTGTGTGTGTCTTTATTTGTTTTTTCTCTTTCATGTGTTAACTATATATATATATATATATATATATATACTATAAAATCGGAAAGGCATCAAAATTGGACACAATACGAGTTCAAAATCAAGGAAAAGTAACACACAAAGCAAAGAAACACACATAAGAACTCAAATTCTTGGGTAGTCCGTCTTCAGGAGAAATGACAGATGGAGACTACAGGGAGCAAAGCACACTGTAGACGCAATGGCAAGTCGACCGACGGTAACAACCCGGTAACAGATGGTGCTGCCCCGCGCTCTCGGTCTTGAAGTAAATAAGCTAAGAAGAAAGACAATTCGGGAAAGGAATACAAGTTGGTTAAATTTAATAGAATCAAAAAGAATTGAAGAGAAATTAAAAAAAGAAAAGAAAAATTATAATATGAAGAAATAGGAAACTAGATAAAAATAAGATATCTTAACAAATAAATTATAAGTAATGTATATATAAATATCAATGTTCCCTTATGTCGACCACACAAATTCAATTATTTTTCTATATCGTATAGGTTTGGCTTAGTGTCATACAATTAAGCACCAATGTTTCGTATATAATTTTTGATATCATCACGGCTACTTCAATAGAGAAATTAATTACAATAAAATGAAAATATGTCTGTTAGATTATTTATATGGATATACATTATTACCTTAGTATTTTTCTATGACAAAAAAGTTGGCATGACCGTTGAACTGTTTACATCACACAGTGCTGCTATTAGAGCCATATTTTACGATCATCATCAAAATAGAGCATTCAATTAAAAAAAACTCTAGATAAACGAATAAAAACTTATCAAAACTCATATTATTAATTAGAAATCTATGTTTCCAGAAAAACTCATTATTTTGACGTGTTAATCCCTATGTTAATGAATTTCAAAAATTAAATATTTTGCTGTTGTTGATTCTATGGCTGCATCCTCGAAATATATAGTGGTAAGAACATGATGCACTTTACTGTCGCTTTACATTGATTTTAATGTTATTGGTTATTGTAAACTTCTACTGTGTATACATGTTATGGTCATACCACAGTTGAACAAAACAACAGCTCACAAAATAATTTAATTCATATAAAATGTCCCACTAATGAATTAAATTGAAGTAGTTCTGGTCTAATGAAATCATTGTTTTAAATAACAATTTCGTTTGTGTTTAAAACGTATAGACGCAATAAATACAAAAAATTGCAACAAAACGGGTTTATTGGAAAGAATTCTCTATTTTTTTAGAGTTTACCAGACAATTATATGTGACGTTCGTGAATATTAACTTAATAAAACTTACATTTTGCTTAAATTAAATTTAATTGCATGTTTTACAGAGAATATCTGAAAGAACTACCAAATGAATTATCTCAATAATAACAGCTTTAACTACCAACTTAAGCCATCTATTTATAAAGTTAGAGAATGCTTCTAAGTATTTTGCATCCAATGAAAACCTTTTCTTCTTTAATTACGCTGCGGACATTTGCAAGGTTACGCTCATCCTCTCTATTTGCGTCAATTACGTGGTATTCCCGGTTTCTTACAATGCGCTCAGACATTTCCCCACCTGTTTCATTAATTATACACGAAACAGCTTCCTGGAGACTATTTAGACAATCCTTAGAAAAGAACCTCTTTTTTTTAAAAAAAAGATACGATTTAATTGAAAACTGATACCAGGTGAAAGTGCATGAGAGATTCATTATATGAACTGGTGATTACAAAAATAAATCCTTCAAACATATCGAAATATAAAAAGGGTTAAAATATAATATGTTTAAAAAACACCTGTCCCTTTTTTATACCTGCAGATAAACAATTCCAACTTTTGCAAATATGAAAGTTATTTTATATTTATTTATATTTTGATAATTCAAACTTAAATTCTATACTATATGATAAACCACCATAAAAATGTATTTTTCCACAGTTTTTGTTTATTCAGTTTTTTCATATTTTTTATTGTAAAGTAAACAATATCTCGTGATTTTTGATCAGAGAAAATGCTCATATCAGAGGAATGTGTTATTAGAATTGAAATAAACGGTGTATTAAACCAATAAAAAAATAATATACTATAAATAAAACTAATAAATAAAGTAAACTAATAAAACATTTGAGGACCACAATTATTTGTAATTCCTGATTATTCAATTACAATTAATTGATTTTACATTTACAAATTGTACTTTGTACTTTAATCTTTGTGAACTGTTTTTGGAAACTAATAACAACGTATCTATGGATCACAATTATTTGTAATTACTGATTGTTCAGTTAGATTTTATCTGATAAATCAAATTTATGATGTATTGAAGTAAAATTAAGTGGAAACAGTCTGAAATCCGTTAAGCAAATGAGAATATAGATAATGATATAATTGTATAAGAAAGTGTAATATAATCTTGATAATATTAATTACACATACATATTTATTAAAAATAAAATAATAATGAATCCTATACCGTGTGTAGTTATACAAAAAAAAGTTAGTTTTAGTTGTGTGTGGTTTAAGAAATGTTTAGGTTCATGCAACCTTTTCAGTATAAAACTGTAAAATATCAGCACGTGATAAAAGATGCTGAGAAGTAAGATGATGAAAGAGTACTGTCTTAATCTGATAGAGCTCGTGCAGAGGACGATAACCCGACGGAAAGAGGCTATCTTTGGTGATCGTATGACCCACAAATTAATAGAGTTGAGGTAAATTAACGAAACCAAATTAAATATGATTTAATCATAAGATACCTTAAAATCATTCATTAAAGCATGCAGAAAAGAATCAAAGATAGGAATTTTTTTTTTTTAATTTTGACATTTATGAAAGAAATTGCTTGAAATTATGAATGAATGAAAACTTTATATCTGGTATCATATCTCATGTATTTAAAAATTTTCTTTGCAGCACAGGGTCTTTGAAAGGAAAAAAATGTGCGAGCGCAAGACCTCTGGGCTACTTCCAACACTGGTTATATCTATATCATTCTGTAGCTGAATTCAGTTATTGATGAATTTGGATGATAAATGGCAACCCAAGAAAATAAGGAGTAATGGTTGAGACAGTGCATTTTATTTCCCTTTATTCTTCAATTCAACAATAAAAAGAAAAGAAAGTACTGAGTCCTAAATGAGCAAAAAAAAAACGATATTATATTGAATAGTATGAGAACGTCAGAAAACCATTGCATCATTCTTGAACTTATGTGAATTCTGTTTTCTTCCTTACTCTTTTCTTTATCTTATAAACTTTAAATCACTTATTTCACATTATCATTGCAACGAAATTACATTGAATTTTTTTTTTCCATTTTGTACTTTATTAAAACGCATTAAACACTAAAATCCAACTGATAAGTGTCACTTATAGTTCTAGCCTCTTGAAGAATTATGAATATAAAGTTAATTAAAGTATCTACTTTTTATAAAGTGTTATACTCGTTAAAATTATTATTTATAAAATTTATTCAGGCAAAATTCAAATTATTATTTTTCCAAAATCAAAACAGTCATTATTATTAAAATGAGTTTCAAATATCAAATAAACTATATTTCATAACAAGACAAAATGTGAAATGCTTTAAGTGGGTTTACAAAACAAACTTACATTTAAATTGGTGTTTAGGTTTTTTTATCTTTGTTTCCAATGAAGATATAAATAATTGCGGTGTTAATTTAATATAAAATACATAAAAAACATAATTTTTATAGATATTGATCCCTCTGCATGTGAGGTGATTATGCATAATATATTTCCTGTAAAATGTAAAGCTATATCTTTGTAAAGCAATAAAGTAAAACTGGTTTTATTTTTTAATATATTAAAAGTAATAATCCTCTAATACAAACAATTCAAAGTAATTTGACATTACATATTTATTTCAAACACAGACAGAAATGCAAATTTAATGTTTAATATTATTTATATTTCCACATTTGAAATCTACATCATTGGCATTTATAAGCAAATCCAAGAAATAGTTTTTACCAATGTAAAAGAAACACGTTTATTTTATTAAATTTTTCCTTTATTTGAATAAAGTAATTTATTTCTATAATTGGATACTTATAGGTAAACGTGTTCATCTGTTTTTGCTAAATCTGTAGTTTGAACTATATAAAAAATAATAAATTACTCCTGATAAAAATTACAAGATTTGCTTGCAATATTTGAATTAATTTATGCCTGTAGAATTTATATTTTGTCATTAATAATTTAATAATTCTTTTTAATGAATTATTTTAATGTATCATTTTCACCGTGAATTTTTAAGTAAAAGAAACAAGGCATAGTAAAAGAATGTCTTTTATTCTAATAAAATTATTGCAATAAAATGCATTATTTTAATAATATATTTCACGAATTATTTTAATATACATACATAAAATGTATAAATAAATAAATAATATATATATATATATATATATATTAATTTAAATTTAATTAAAGAAAAGTCTGACCTGGGTGGTCAGACCCAGGTGATCAGATATATTTTCTTATTTAATATATGGGAGATATATCGACGACATTTTCGTCTTAGCCAGAGACGTAAATGTGATCGAAAGATTGAAGGAACACCTGGAGAATGAATCAGGCCTTAGACTAACTGTTGAAAAGAGTATTGACGGTCAGCTGCCATTTCTTGATGTTTTGGTCCAACAACGGTCTAGGAGCTTTAGCACAGGTGTCTATTGCAAACCAACTAACCCGGGTCTGTGTTTGAATGGGATTAGTGAATGCCCGGATAGGTACAAACGTTCAACCATTGCGGCTTATGTAAGAAGGGCTCTAACTCACTGCAGTGAATGGTCGGATGTCCACTCGGAGTTGGAAAGAGCAACCCAGGTCCTGGTCAACAATGGTTATTCCAATAATCATGTGAGGAAAACTATCAGTCAATGCCTTGAGAAGTGGTATGGCACTACAGAGAACAAAGATGCCTCAGAGGAGAGGCATCAAGTAATACGCTTGTATTACAGGGCATACATGAGCAGCCAGTACAAGCAAGATGAACAAGCGCTGCGAAATATCGTCTCTAAGCACGTTTCAACGACGACGGAGGAGGATAAGCTTAAATTAACAATATTCTATAAGAACAATAAGACCAGTAATGTTGTTCTTAAGAACAGCCCCAGTGTGTCACCCCAGAGCTCCAGAAAAGTCATCTCGTGTATGAATATGTTTGTAATTCAGGGAACTGTGCAGCCCTGCCTTCTACATACATCGGCATGACAAACACGAAGCTCTCGAGGCGTCTTACCCTACATCTGTCTGCTGGTGGACCAAAACAGCATGAACAAGAAGTCCATGGTACTCGTCTCACTAGGGAGAAGTTAGTCGAAGGAACCAAAGTCCTTCAACTGCAAAGTGACCCTAACCGCCTGAAAATCCTGGAAGCGCTCTACATTAGGTCTAAGAAGCCTTCCCTTAACTGCCAGATGGTAGACATGTTCGTCATTCCCAGCATGAGGAGTATGGTAGTAAGCGGTGAAGTGCAGCGGGATACCGGACTGAGTGTAGCGCCACATAGTGCTGCTGATAATAGTGGCTCGGTTGATCTGGTGACTCGGACTGGTGGACCGGAGAGTGGTGTGAGGGCGGGCGCTCGGCCTGCGGTCGTTATTCCCGAGGCTGCTCGGCGCGAGTCGGCCTCCGGCATCAGGTGATCTGCAGCTGTTCTCCAGTTGGGCTCCCCCACTCCCCTTACCCCCACTCCCCTTACCCCCACTACTTGCCTGCTTTCCCTTCCCTATGCCTTTTGCGTCCTGGATCTCCTAGGAACAACTTCGCCCGTCGATGACATCTGTGATGTCGAAAGCTTGCGCACTCAATACGTTTACTTTTCTTATATTTATTATTATTATTCTTTTCGTTATAACTAACTAACTATAAACTTTTCTTTCTTTTTCTAACTAACTATACCTTCCCTTTTAATTCTTACTCTCTTTCAACTCGTTATTTAATATATCTTTCCTAGTTTACTATTAATCTTAATTATTATTATTATTAATTATTATTAACATTATTATTATTATTATTATTATTAATTTTCTTAATCTATTTATTCTCTATTAGTCCAGTTATACCGTTGACCTTTAACCTTCTCTTTATATTAACCTGTACTATCCTTTTAATCTATTTTTAGCAATGACTAAGCATGAGTCATCGATTTTAATCTATTTATAGCAATGACTAAGCATGAGTCATCGAGTTTAACTTAACATGTCACTTGGCCTTTCTTGAATTTCTTGGACTTTCAACTCTTTTATTCTAACCGCTTGTTTCTTGTTCATTATTGACCTTTCACCTTCTCTTTACATTAACCTGTACTATCCTTTTAATCTATTTATAGCAATGACTAAGCATGAGTCATCGATTTTAATTTAACATGTCACTTGGCCAACTCCTTTTCCAGTTGAACCCTGTTAGCAGGAGGTTAGTTCGTAGGATCGAATCTCTCAGTCTTAAGATCGTGAATGCCGAGACTGCGGTTAATTTTAATGATACTTGTTTAAAAGAAGATCTGCTGCCTATTTATACCAATATATATATATATATATATTTAAATCTAAATAAAAATACTTAGAACTAATTGTATGAAATAATTTGATTTAATGCATTCCTTATTTGTTATATTCATAAATTTAAGTAAGCAATATAATTTAATGTATATAATAAAAAAAATGTATGTATTTAATATAATAAATTTGAGAAGAGCTACTTATGTTGTTAAATATGGTTTTAGTTGTACCTTTAAACATTTTTTCGTTCTTTCAAATCGCTAAAATGTATTTATTGTTCTCTTAATGAGGAATATCTATATATTTTGTTCAAACGGAACATTTTCAATTCCTAATCTCTGAATCCAACACAATGGACACCTTGAGGGCTTCTGAAGAGACCCTCTTCTTGGGGTCAGAATAATTCCTGGACTAAATGTCACTTTCATTTTTCGATCAATGTCATTTAAAATGATAATTCATCTATATTAATTAGCTTTTTGATATTAGTTTCTGTTTTTTTTTTATTTTCTACCCTTTTATTTTAACAAATTTGATTTTATCAGTAGTTGTATTTATATTATTAAATGTATTATTTAGTTTAATTATTGTTTGTCTCTTCCCCTCCCTGTTTATCTTGGCAGCAGTTTTACTGGAATTACGACGAAGTGATTCTTCAGTGTGGTTTCAATTTTTATGTGAATCAGATCTCCTAGCATCGTGATAACAATTCGAAGTGCGTTTTGTAGGTTTTCTTTTTGTGTTGTGTTATGTACTTATTTTAATTTTAACTATCATACCCTGTTACTCTAATAAGCTGTATTTATTTTTTGCATACATACTCTACAAATGAATCTACCTCTACCCACACTTGCAAACACATTTATTTATTTATTATTAGTTGAGAATGACTATAGCAATGCGTCTTAAAAACTGTTGCACTTTCCCCCTTCTGTAGTAAAGTACCCCAGCAATTAAAGCCTCCAAGAAGCTCAACACTTTGGCTGGGTCCAGTGTTAAAAGATTTTCTATGGTTTTCTGATAGTCTCCAAGCTGCTACCTCTGTGCAGCAAACTTGCCTGACAGTCAGCCAGCAGGTCAACGGTGTTTCTTCCTCTTTGTAGAATCTGCACAAACCATCATTGATTATGTCCATTCGGCTCCCTACGTTTCGGGAGAAAGTGACTTCCATCCTCCTTCTTCGGTACGGTCTTCTTCGGGTCCATAGGTACAGTTGTAGAAGGTTTTCCCCCACTAGTTGTCTTGTGGACCCTTTGCGCTTCCAAAGGATGGTCCCCTGACTTCATTCTCTTTAATATCATACAAAGGAAAATCCCTGAAGCTCTATCGGTGGTATTTTGTCCGCTCCAGCAGAGAATTGCATACCGGAGTAAGCCAATTTTGTCAAGGGGGTCGCCTGGTACCCATGAGGCTCCGTTAGTAATACAGTAACCCCTGTATCATCCATCTTTCGGCACAAATTGTATAACACATTAGATTGGGGCTAGGAAGTTAGAAGAATGTGAAACAAAGGTGGTCAGACCCAGCCCCTGGCTACCTTCTCCTCCTCTTTCGTTTGTTCCTGTATATAGCAGATTAACAGGGTAGCCTTGTGAAGACGGAAGTCGGAGTTGAGTATTTGAGGCTATTAGAGACCATAATCTCTCCATTACTACCCCCACAAACACATAAACACACTCTTTCTTTTTCACACACACACAAACACACACACACACTAATACGAAAACAGCAGGGGTACTGCTGGGTGGAAAAAAAATTAATACGAAAAAAAATTAGTGAACATGCAATTAGTGAACCTGTAAGAAGTTACATGTGTTTCTTTTTCTATGTTTACCTTCTTTACTGACAGCCCAGCTGAAATGTGAGGTATTTTTTCTGACCATATTCTGAGAGTAAACTTATAGATCAAACCCATGGATTATTTGTTTAAATGAAACATTTTAATATTTATAAAAGCTACCCATATAACGTTGACCTTTAGTAGTGCCGTATTGCTGAAACGTATAGTTCATTTATTATTTAGTGGCTGTTTTAATTATGAACGAACTACATTACTAAGTCGATTCTACATAGAAAGCCCTCATTTTTTCCCCACTCAATGTTATTGAGTAGTTATATTTTACGATTACTCGACATCGTAGAGACCCAGGACCGACAGTTTTATATCCTCTTTGAGAGACAGCGTGGGCAATATATTCCATTTGTCAAATGGAAAATCAATGGTCTTAGCCAAGATTTGAACCTGTAACCTTCAGTTCTCGCTACAGAATTCCCAGTACCCAGTCCCTTATAGTATAAATTAAATTTAGTAGAGCCTTAGAAGTATAATACACAAATTATTCATAGCTTGATTAATTTTTTATTCATTAAATTAACTTATTTAAATTATTAATTTAATTAATTATTAAATCACTAATTTATTAATTAGCGATTAAAAAAAAATTCATTCATTCATGGATTGAGCAAATATTGTTTCCTTAAGAGTAATGAGAAGTATGTCTGACATACAACAGTGTTAAGTAACAGACAAATTAACAAGTCGTTACACCATTAAAAACGAGAATATATTTTATAAAACCCATTTCATGCATATTTTTATTCATTCATAGTGAGGAAAATGGTGAATGGTGAATCATTTTTTTGCAGAATGGTTTTTCATGTTTATGGACGAATAAATAAACGGTGCATTCCATTATTGCAAAATGGTGAATGGTGAATCATTTTTTTACAGAATGTTTTTTCATGTTTATGGACGAATAAATAAACGGTGCATTCCATTATTGCAAAATGGTGAATGGTGAATCATTTTTTTACAGAATGGTTTTTCATGTTTATAGACGAATAAATAAACGGTGCATTCCATTATTGCAAAATGGTGAATGGTGAATCATTTTTTTGCAGAATGGTTTTTCATGTTTATGGACGAATAAATAAACGGTGCATTCCATTATTGCAAAATGGTGAATGGTGAATCATTTTTTTGCAGAATGGTTTTTCATGTTTATGGACGAATAAATAAACGGTGCATTCCATTATTGCAAAATGGTGAATGGTGAATCATTTTTTTGCAGAATGGTTTTTCATGTTTATGGATGAATAAATAAACGGTGCATTCTATTATTGCAAAATGGTGAGCAAAAATAAACGGTGAGTAAAATTACGTAATTCTAAGCTGTGTTCCTTAGTTACTAAGACTTGATAAATGTAGGTACCGAATCATGCAGTTTTAGCTACTCAGAAAAGATAAAACTCACACTTTTACGGAAAAGTTTGATTCATTAAATAATGTTGCTAAGAGAAAATAAGGCATGGATTGCATTAAAAGTCAAGCACGCTCACATGAAAAATATATTAAATGATTATTATTGTTGTTAACCAAATAATTTTCAAGTTTAAATGATTTTTTTTTAATTTTAGAGGGAAAATGCAGTTGAATATTTTAATTGAAAGCCAATATTCTACTATTAAACAAACGTTCAACTAGCAGTGTACGTACAAATAATATTATTACAATTGGATCTAAAAAATAACCCTTTACAATACAATAAAATTATAATAATATAAAATGTCATCGAGTTTATTAGTTGTTTGAAGAACTTTCTAATAAACCAGAAATAATTTCACAATTACAACACAAGTGTAATAATAGTGGTGTCAATTTCTACTGATAAGCATAGTCAGATAAATATGATAAAATCATTATTTGTCAACATATATCGATCGATTTACCAAGTCGACAAATATATCAGATAACTTGTAATTGGTAGAAATGATAAGGCTTGATATCAGCGATTTTTAACTATAAGAAAAACTTAACTATAACTATAGTTCATAAACTATAACTATATGAAAGTCACTATCAATATATGAGCAACAAGGGCAAAACTATATGAAAAATCTTAAGAATTATGCAACAGAAATAATTGATATACCTTACACAATGTGTTTATAATAATGAGATACTGATGGTAAAGTAGCAATGTTGTGCAAAATTATTCTTTTTTATTTTAACGATAATAAATCTTTTATGAAAATTGAATTGCATTGTTTATTGAAGAAGCATTTAGTTTGAAATAGCAGTGTTTATAAATGTACTGAAAATAATTACATAATTCAACCAAATATCTTAAAACAGAATGTCTTAACATCTTGTTCAGAATGAATCGACTTAATCTTCAATTTCGATATAATATGGTTAAGGTAAGTGAGACCTCATAGAATTATTTGTTTAATAATTCCATGGCAAGAATTATATATTTGGCCCTTTCGGTAAAATATAACATCCTGAAGTGCGCAGATCACCAAGAATATTACCATAGTATGGTATAATATTACTAAAGTAATAGTATATACAGTACTCTATTAGAGTAATAATACAAGACAGTATATTGTAACTGCACTGGTTTAATAGTATACAGTACACCATTAAAGCAATATTATACTATTATCCTACTATACTATCTTGGCATACACTTCGACTTATCATGACAAGTACCGCTCATGGAAGACCTAAACGATCTGACAATACTTTTAGAATACTATATTTACTACAGCATAATTACAGTATATCATTTTATCGCATACGATATACTGTGATAATAACGATATACTATTAAAAATGGTTTAATGGTGTACAATAGTATACAATTAAATTGTTGAATAGTTAAACAATTAAAAACTGTAGTATATTATTAATTTACTATATTATATTGGGCTATACTTTGAATTAAACATGAATAGTTAATAGGACCCAGGGTAGCCTTGTGTCCAAGGTAGACCTCGATGAGGGAGCGTTTAATGCCCTACATCAGTGTTTCCAAAAGTGGGCGGTGATTTGATATCGGGGGGGTGGGGAGGGGGGGAATGCAAAAAAGAGCGGGGATTCTATTTCCATAAATTGAATTTGTTCATGCAATATAATTTCTAAATTTAAGTGAAAACACGACATGTAAACTTCTAAGAAACAGTTTCTTAAAATTATTTGTTTTGATAATTCATTTTCATGTTAAAAGTATATTCTCACCTAAGTTTCTTTTATTGTGTATTAATTATTTTGCTTAAATATGCTATGAAACAATCCATCTATGGGATTCTAAATAAATATTCGATTAGTAATTATTTTAATTTAATTATTAAAATATTACTCATTTGGTTATTTAGTCTAGGAATCTGATTATTGTTCAAGGGTGTTGAGTTATAGGTATATGGACCCAAGGGGGCGGTCACTCGAAAAACTTTGAGAAACACTGCCCTACATGAACAAAAGCTATAAAAGATAAGCCTGTCTCTAGGAGACTGATTGTTACTTGATGAAAGAGATCATCGAGAATTATAGCGGAGAACATGAAAAGGGAATAATGAATAGTAGCAGCTAATAGGTAGTTGAGATATATCAAGAAAAGAGTTAGTTTTAAGAGAAAGAGTTAGACATTACAAGAAAAGTTATAGGGGGAAGGTGTAGAAAGGAAAAGCACCCAAACGATAAACACATCGCAGCAGGCTAGGCAAAACTAAGACCGCCACAACCAGCCGTAACTATCCTCGTCTGATATGCAAACAAAGCTGCCCGAATTCACTTGGGATGAGAAAAAGTCTTTTAAAAGACATATGACTAACTCTCTAAAAAGATGGTAAACATATTAGTCTTCTTTCTTTGTTAATCACAATAACAACGAAAAAGCTTTACAAAAAAAAAATGAAAACAGGCAGTGTTAAATCCTAAATTAAATATAGATGTTTAAGGTAGTATAGGTAGTAAAGGTAGTATATAGTAATTCATAGAATTATAAAAAAATTATAATGCATAATTTGTGGTTAAGATTTAGAAAATTGACAAATTAATTACCTCACCACCTCTTAATTGTTTGAAAAAAAAAACGATTATTTGGAAGACATTTGAGAGGTGCAAAGGTTTTAATGGCTAGAACAGCAAAAAGGATTGTTCAAAGATATGTTCTTAAAAATGAATTTGTATTTTAAAAAATTAAATTAAAAAAATTTAATTTGTATCTTTGTCATAAAATTATTTTTTACTTTACTATAAGTAAAGTATAGTGATCGTGAAAAAATTCGATTTCGAGATTTTGACGGAATTACATGTTTTGAGGTCCCAGAAGTCGTTTTATGACGTTTTTACGATGATGTCTGTGTGTGTGTGTGTGTGTGTGTGTGTGGGTGGGTGGGTGGGTGCGTGGGTGGGTGCGTGTGTTAGCATTGCTTGTTACCACACTACGGTCCAGAATCTTTGCTCGATCAAGTTGATATTTTACACAAAAATGGGCCTCATAAAGACGCAGATCCCTATTGTTTGGGAAGAATTATGCATGATGGGAAAGTCACTTTTTTTGCCAAAAACCGTTTTTTTTTAAACATTTATTTCTCTTGAAACTGATAACCCTAGAGTTTTGAAATTTTCATATTATCTTTGAGGTTACAAATGGAACAAACAAAAAATATATTCAGAATTTTAAAACAACAGGAAATATTTTTTTTTCAATAAAATGTAAAAATTTTGACTTATAATTCAATCTCAAACCTTGTGAGAGCGATACAAGCCATACTGTTTGATGGATCAAAATGAAACTATGCCTAAAAATAGAACATTATGTGGAGAATGAGTTGAGATATTATTTTCTAAAATTACATTCGCTAAAGGGGCGTTACAGTACGATTTGTGTTTTCAGAAAATGTTTTTTTGACGCTAAACGGCTCGTTAAAAAATAATGAAAATTTGACCAAAAATGGAACAAAAATTAGCAATTCATAAAAAAAAAATCATAAAGTTTCAATTACAGGAAAGAGCAATAACGATATAAAAACTCTTTGTTTACCCTAGACTAAGAGATCACCTGCTATACTTGTCGAATTTTTTGTATTTTTTTACATTGTTTACATTGACTTAGACATTTTTTGAGCGAATCTTCTGAGATAAAATTGATGTTTCTAATGGAAAAATGAAAATATATTATTGACTTATATGAGATGTAAGAGGAATAATATTGTGCAGGTAAATGATAACACTGAGTAAAAAAAATTCGTATATATGTTATTTATTTAAATACTAAGAAGCTTATTATTATTATTATTTTAAAGATTGAAATTCCCAGTATAATAATTCTATAGAAGACCAAAAATGTAAATGATAATTCATAATTGGAATCTTTCGTTTAGAGATTAATAAATGTAATTATCGTATATCTTTAATTAACAAAGCACCTTAAAATAACATTTTCTTCACTGTTTAAAATGTTTTTCAGAGAAAAAAAGGGTATTTTCCTGTTTTAAATTTTAAAATTTTACTTTAATATTCAATGTAGAAGGATGTTAAGTAAACGATGTAAGAAATCCACTGGCTGTTTGAACGAAAGCCATTCTCTTGTAGGAGAAGAAATCGTTTCAAGAAATGTTCACTTTGGTTTTTCAAAAATGTTATTACTGCTGTAGTTATACTAATGAAATTATTTGCAAATAATAAATTATTTGTGATGTACAAAAATAAGCTTATAAATTGATATGTCCTTCAATCACTATCTGTACTACCTCAGGAATGAAAGGCTAATAATTATATCCCAGTTAGATGTTTATGTTATGCTTAAATGAGACGTTATATTTTATATACTCAAGAAATTTGACATTAAGTTACTTATAGTAAAGTAGAGTGTAGGCCACTCCAGATTTTTTTTTATATTATAGCATGTTGACTAAAGTCGGGACTGTTTTGAGCTGGTTTTATTAGTAAATTTTACTTTTTATTAAATATATAATTTAATATTTTATTAATTTATTTTTTAATTTTTATTGATATTTTTGTGTAAATTTCTTTTTACTGAATTTTTGCTATCAAACATTTTAGGTGTTATTTATCTTTTGCGCAAAAGTCATTCTGACTACATTGTGCATCTGCAGAAAGAAAACTGGAATATTTGCAAATAAACTTAATGGTCATAATCTTTGATGAGTTCTAGTCATTTTGGACTAAAGGGGAATGAGAAGGAAGATAAACTGACTAAACAAAATACACATTACAGCAACTAGTTGCTCAACAATTCTTTAAACCTTCAAAGCTAAATATCCAAGGGTCGATTAAATCTCACACTGATTCAAATTTCATCCAATGAAGTAATGAAAAGTCCTGTACCTGCTTGATCTCTATACCCATATCGTTATACTTACTAAGAGTAATTTCCCTGGTGCTATTCAGAACAATGATTCAATACTAATTGACCACTCACAAACACAAAACTGGAGTTCTTCTAGGACCAAAACGCCCTCTATTTGAGTAAGAAAATACATGCATATTGCTAATACAGCTGAGGTTAGTATGATTTATATTAGAAATAGGTAAAACCGTCATACCTCGTAAGATGATCATGGAGTCGTTGGAGCGCTTTCGGACGTTGTCCATCTTTGATCGCAACAAACCTACTGAACTGTTATATAGGGGGTTGGTTATCTGTCAAGTCCACTGCTATTTTGATATTATTATTTTGATTTTTAGTTTTTAGTAATTATCTAGTTTGGGTTTTTTATATTTTTTAACTTCGTCATCCTGTCTGTCCGGTCGTTTTTTATTTCTATTAGTGATATACATAAAATATCGGATTGGCAATTTATTTAATAATTGGAACAGATAGAAATATATAAACATAAAAATTCTGGTAAATTAATAAATGAATAAATAAATTACCAATCTGATATTTTACGTAAATCACTAATAAAAATAAAAAGACTACTGGACAGACAGGATGACGAAGTTCAAAATGTAAAAAACCCAAACTAGATAATAGCTAAAAAGTAAAAATAAAAATAACGAAATAAAATCAAAATAATAATATTAGGATAGCAGTGGACTTGACAGATAACCAACCCCCTATATAACAGCTCAGTAGGTTTGTTGCGATCGTAGATGTACAACGTCCAAAAGCGCTCCGTGATCATCTTACAAGGTATGACAGTTTTACCTATTTCTAATATAAATGAGTAAGAAAAGATGAATACAAGTCATATACTCAACTTCACGAGGATGCAAACCACAAAAAACAGACCAAACCTATCCAAAACAGATACAGAGTCCCCAATCTATACTGGTCTCCGCGTTGATGCTAAAATTACCAAGAGACGACTGTTATAAGAAGAAGAACTTTGGAACTTTAAATTTTTGAATGTTAATCCTAATAAGTTTAATTTTAGACAATGATTTCACAAGTCATCATAGTAGCAACAGCAAATCCAGTCAAAATGCAAACAATAGAGTGTCAATTCATATCCATCGCTTTGATAAAAAGGTTATTTATAGTGATGCTGAATGAACCACTTCAGATCAATCTTAAAGATGCACATTGAGCAATCGTGATTAATAAGCACAGTGATGTGATAATGTCAACAGAAATTGCTTAAGTGAGGTATTTCCTATAAATATTGTCAATACAATTTTTATCACAACATTGTTGTGATAAAGTTAATAATTATCATACAATCTCGATATCTCATGCAATAGTAATATCGATATCAAAGATATAGTACAATATATAATGTCTTCTTATCTTTTGTAATTACCTAAAACTTGAAATATCCCTCATGTATATTCGAGTAGATCAGAAATGTTAGAAATGAAACAATATTTCTGTTAATATATTGATGTGTAATCAGTTTTCATGTAGTATTTATTTATAATACATTTAAAAAATGTAAGCTAAACAAGAGTAATAATTTTAAAAGTGCTATAGTTTTCATTAGAACTTATTTTAAAGCGATATTTGATTAATATCAACTGTATGTTGTTTTCTCTTTTTATCACTATATACCTACTTTTGCACCTCCCTGTATCATTCAACATGGTGTTCGAACATCCACAGCGCTGTTACATACACTTTATTCTGTTAGGCCGCAGAAGTAAAGCAAATTTGGATGTATTTAGTCAATGAATGGGTGACACCATGAGCGAAGCAGTCAGTAATGTAACTCACCCATCCTTTGGATAGTTTTTCAGTCAAAACTATCATTCCCTCTAAAACCTGAAAAATATTACAGACTTATAAAGGTAGGTACTGGGGAAAAAATTTCCGAGATGCAGTTGAGACTAAAATCCTTACTAATTGACATTAGTTTGACTTTTACAAAATTATTGCTACCTTGTTGATTACATTTTGTACAGCTCATCAGGTTGTCCTTAACAATCTTAAAATTAACTTCACCAATTTTACCTTTAATTTCACTAAATGCTTTAATTTTCACGACAAATAGCAATAAATTTAATTTGATTTAATTAATATCACCTACGTCTTTCTTGATTCCTCACAATGAACATTCTATATTGGGAGCCCTCAATTTTTGCTAACTCAAGTACAATTAGAATCTTCAACATGTAACGGCCAATATACAGGCTTGGGACCAATGACTTTAACATCCTCTCCCAGGTACGACTGCTTAGTTTTTATCACCTCCCTCAAGAAAAATTGATAACCAGAGCATTGAACCCCATATCTATCAGTCCAGGAGCAAGCTCGTTGTCATTGTGATGTCTTCACCCTTCTTCCATATTCCTTGGTAACATTATTTTCCATAACCTACAACAATTTAAAAACAATTGATTAATATAGATAATAAACTTTTAAAACTTGTATTTTTAAAACTGCTCATTTTTTATCACCTCCCTCAAGAAAAATTGATAACCAGAGTATTGAACCCCGTATCTACCAGTCCAAAAGCAAGCTCGTTGTGACTGAGACGTCTTCGCCCTTCTTCCATAATCCTTGGCAATATTATTTTCTAAAACCTAAAAACATTTAAATACAATTGATTAATCTAGATAAAGAACTTTTAAAACTTGTCTTAAATACGCAAAAATAGAAAAATAATATTTTCCATTTCTTTTATTTTGTCTAAGATACTTGTCCCTTGATTTTCCTTAATTTTGTAGAACTAGTAAACTATTAAAAATAAATTATTTTCTAAATTTAGTAAATAGAGTATTGTTTGTAATTTTCCTTATTATCAGGACATTATATATCAGCTACAGTTTTATTCTTGCATGCAATCATTGTTTATCAGAACAGGTTATCTGTTATCGTTGAATAATACATTTCATTTACTATACATTAATGACACTTTTCCAAGTATAATTTCTGTTTGCAAGCATTACTAGAGATGTATCTTGTGTAACAGGTTCATTAATGCAACCTTGAAATGGTCAGGGTTCCTCCATTACTTTAATAAGAAACTGATCCTTGTCTCTGAAGAAACTAATTTAAAACAACTCTTAAATCAAAATAAGAGACCATTGCAAAAGAAATAGTCATTAGCTACTGATAATTCATTAATGCAGACCTTTAAATAATGTCAATGACCTAATATAAACATATATGGTCACAGGAGTTTTATTATAATATTACTGGTGTGTCAAAATAAATACATTTTGGTTATTACAATAAAATTATATTGATATAGCTTCTCAACCACTGATATTTCAAAGTCACACAAGGGGTTCTTGAAGATTTTGGTCATAAACATACAACTCCTCATTATAAGCCGACGTTTCGCCAAAAGTTCTTTGCTATTTTCAAGGCTAAAAAACAATTTATTAACGACATAAGTAAAGCAAGATAAATACATCCACGGATAGCAACTAACAGAAATCAAACCAACCAAACAAGAAATTCAGTAACAAGAGAACCACAACAGGATCATAAAATACCTGGTGTTATTATTCATTATTTAAAAACAAAATTTGTTGTTTACACCTAATTACTTATTATTCAGAACAGTAAAACCCGATTAATAATAAGTAATTAGGTTTAAACAACAAATGTCTGTTTTTAAATAATGAATAATAACACTAGGTATTTTATGATAATTTTGTGGTTCTCTTGTTACTGAATTTTCTGTTTGGTTGGTTTGTTTTCTGTTGGTTGGAATCCGTGGAATATTTATATTGCTTTACTTATGTCGTTAATAAATTGTTTTTTAGCCTTGAAAATGCCAAACAACTTTTGGCAAAACGTCGGCTCATAATCAGGAGTTGTATGTTTATGACCAAAATTCTCAAGAACCCCTTAGGTGAATAAAATTATATTTCTCAATTTATATTGTACATGAAATTATCAGTAATTGTAATAGTTATTTTAATCTATTAGGCCAATAAATCTGCTGAACTTTTTATATTCAAAATAATTGAAATTGAAAACTATCTGTCAATCTATATAAATAAGTGAAAGGTTGTATGTAGATTGCTTATAACTGACTCATTTGAAGTTATCTTTACGTTTTGTATATTAGAGAAACTGAATATTCCCTTAGACAAATTTTTGTCAGTTTTTTCGTCCAAAAATTTTGTCACAAGCCAACTCAGCTACCGCAAATCATAGCCAGCTAAAACATTGGCAGTATATCTTTTTATGTCTAACTTAAAAGATTTGAATGGATAGGAAATTCAATGTAGAAGAGAAGTTTGAACTTTTAATCTGTGTTTTGCTGGCTGCTTAGGTATATGAACTAATAATACTTACTTGCTACAGTATCAAACACCTAAAAATATCTGCATATTTTTAAAATAAAAATTTTTTTTCTAAAGTAAAGATAACTTAAAATTAGTCAGTTGTATGCAATTTACAGATAAAACCTGTGTACAGGTATGTATATCTATGATCAAACCACAATAAGAAATGGGAAAACAAGACTAAGATCTTTCAACCGCAACAAGCGGTTGAAAGATCTTAGTCTTGTTTTCCCATTTGTTATTGTAGTTTGATCATTGATTGTTATTTCACGTGTTTATGTGAAATCTTTTTAACGTATGTATATATATACAGGTATTTTTAGATGCCTGATACTGTAGTAAGTAGCTGTTGTTAGTTACTATTGAAACTGAAAACACACAAGTTCAATAATGAAGAAGAGTAACAGACATAGTAAGAAATACACTTGCTAACTCAAATTTTCGGATAATCCGTCTTCAGCAGACAAGAGGGTGGGAGACCAAGCACGCCGGAAACGTAATGACAACCTGAGATTAAAGGAAGTCAAGGCGACTGCCTGAGTTTCCAGGACGGATTCCTGCCTTTAGCGTTTCTGGCTAGCTTGGTCCCCCAACTCTTCTTTCTCCTGAAGATAGATTAACGAAAAATTTGAGTTAGTAAGTGAGTCTCTCTTTCTTTTTGTTACTTTTTTTGTTATTGAACTTGTTTGTGTCGAGTTTGGATTGTCTTCCGATTTTAATATATATAATTAATATATATATATATATATATATATATTAAACATATATATAAAAGTGAATATATATTTATAAAACTGATTGGTTCGGACCTAAAATGATTACTTATGAAAATATTTCTTAGGAAATCTTATCGAATCTTCTGTGATTAAATTTAATAGATCAAATATGTAAACATTAGTAATGGTTTGTTTAAACTTGACTCAGTCCTGACTAGGGCAATAGCCTCATCTAAGGATGTTGACAGCGAGCACTGAACTATGGAGGCAGCCTCTTCACTCCTATCTTTACCCTAACATCTCTCCCTGGTTTATTGTCCTTTCCTGCACTTTACACCCTTTCGAAACACCTCTCTTACCTTCAACTTTTCTCAACCGCTTATCAAATTTTTCTACATCTTTGGTCAGTTGATATTTGACTCAGACAAATACCGTTCGTTACAGGTTCGTTATCTGGAAAGATAATAGTATTTTTGTCAGTCTTATTGTGGTTTGAACATTGATATATAACTATATGTTAATGCTACTCTATAGACCTTAGCTTTCCTCATAAATACCATCAATAAGTTTATGTACCATTCTTTCTCCTTTCATCCTTCTACGTCACATGGCCTTTCGCCAGGTACATCTCTCTCAGGGTCATCTCCAAAACATCCTGCAGTCATCACTTACATTCTCAGCCAAACCTCAACTTGTCAATGGCTACCCTTTACTAATTTAAACGAATTATGTAATTAAAATACTTATATTATAGATGCAAAATAAAATAACAATATAAAAGAAATATAATATAACAATAATCGCAATTTTGTTGAACATTTTTTGTGTATTCCATTATAAAGTCAACATTACATTACAAGTTTTTTTTAAAATTAACAATAAGCTGGTTTGCAGTTAAATAATTAACTTCATATCAACTGACAACTCAAACATATTTGAAATAACTATCTTAGATAAAAATGTTTGATATAGACAATAGAAAAAAAATCTCCTGTATTATGGTATTACGTATATATTTATAGTGATTACTAAAAATATATATTACAGCAATATAAGTGATTACAGTAATTACCAAATATAATCACTAAGTCTGTTCACCACTACTAGAAAAAATCATTCTGACATATCCTTTATATATATTTCTGGTGATTTTTCTTGATACTTGTAGATCAAAATAATCTAAACGACTAGCATTGTAAAGAATATGTTTACCCAAGTTTTTAACTATATATTGATGCTTGCTACTAATTTTAGGTACGAGGTCAAATTCGATTTGGTTTGGTATATAAAAGATACAATATAGAATTATTTGAATGAAGAGTATTGATGATAGTGTATCCTCTGAGAGTTGTAACTCATTGTTACTCTCTACATATCTATGCTGTAACTACGAGTATGTAACAATACTCAAGGTAAATTGTTTTTAGAGCGGCAGTGTACTGTCTGTTATTAATCATAAATGTTGATTAAAGAAGAAAAGTAGATGTTTCTAATGTAGTGCAATCATTTATTATGTGGTATTTACTCATTGTAGGGTAAAAATCTAATGAAATGGTCTCCACATATAAAAATTTAATGATATAAACAACGCGTTTCGAACACGTAGTGCTCTTCCTCAGGCATTAACTAAAAATTTTTAGTTAATGCCTGAGGAAGAGCACTACGTGTTCGAAACGCGTTGTTTATATCATTAAATTTTTATATGTGGAGACCATTTCATTAGATTTTTACCCTACAATAAGTAGATGTTTATAATATCTGTTTAGGTATATTTTATTTCTTTTGGAATGAAGCACCTCAAATTAAGAGATTCATTGGGTAGTTTCTGTTTTCCACATTGTGTATACATTTACATTTAGAATGCCTCAAGAATGGTTTTAAGGACTCATTAACGTCTTCAGCCCAGTCCTTACCATCATTCCACTAGAAGAAATTCACCTGAAGAAGACACTATGTGTTCGAAAATCATTGATTTATTAATAAAACTTGCTTATGTGGAGACATACTGTATAATTTTTAAGGAATATAATTATATAAACATTATGGAGAATACAAACTACCTAGTACTAAACGAAGACCAAGAGAGTCTATATATATAAAAATATATATTGCAGCAATATAAGTGAATATTGCTGTAAATATTCACAGTTAAAACTATCGGGACCGAATCAAAACCATCGGAGCACTATCTGGATGTGTTCTAATTAACCATAACCAATATATGAAAGGTAATTAACTTTCGGCTAAGCATCTTTCTAAATTCAAACAATTCAGTCTTAATTTATATACGAATATATTCGAATTCAGATGATTACTTAGAAATAGACTTATTATTGTGTATTTCACAAATGGATTACATTTTTACTAATATTCTAAGAATATATACAGCTATTTTTTACACTGAAATTCATGCTTAAGACTAATTTTGTTTAATTTTGGAATTAACTATTTTGAGAAATAAACAAAGGACACTATCGTGGCTTCTTCAGATTAACTTATTAATTTCAACCTATTTTTTAAACTTACTTTATACAAATTCATTAAGGACAGCAAAAATACAAGGATTACAACATTCATAAAATTTATTTTTAATAAAATGATCATTATTTCTAATTTAAAACATAAAATCATAATAAAAAGATTGTTTAGCAAAACATTTTTAATAATTTTTTTCATAATTATATTAGCAATTTCAACAAAAAAGTATATCATTGAACTGTTTTCAAAGTAATAGAACATTAATTTGTTTTAATGTTTCAATTAACAAGAATTTCTATTGAATGAAATAATTCTCAGTCGTTTATTTTCTTGACATTTATTTTATCTGCTTTAATAGATAAAAGAAAGTATATATAAGAAGTTCACTCTATAATTTTTCTATGAAAACAGACTTTGTACATTTCAATATATTAGCAGAAATATATTATCAAAAAAATAAAATGTAAACAAATAATTGGTTTATTAATACAATAAGATTTAATATTTTTTGTAAATGTTTTTCCAATCATAACTCTGAATAAACATTTATTAGTTTTTTTGGAGCTTACATTGTTTCCTTGGCAACCAATTAAAACAAATAAATAGTTGATTTCTTGAATACTTTTGATTTTCTTTAAATCTTCAAAACATTTACAAAGAATTTAAGATTTTCTGCGCCGGATAAGAATGATTACTTACTTTTAGGCTTAAGTCTTACACATTTTCTATGATCTATATATGATCATATATGATCATATTTACAGCTTATTCAAAACAATGTATACATCATAATTTCAAAAGAAACATTTTTAATGCAATTGTAACAAACATTGACACAATATTTCAAAATCATTGCTTTGTAATTGTCCAATTTCATGCATAAGTATATTTCTGAATACATTGCAATATTTTGTGATATCATGAATTGGAAATTTAATAAGCAAATGACTTTTTGTTATTAATGAATAATGAACTGCTTTATTGTCGTCCGTGATTTTCTAAATGTTGTTTTAACTGACCTTCTTTTCAATATCTTCTCAGCATATGCTTCAAAATGTATTCATTAGATGGCAGAAGTACAAGCAAGTGTGAAGCGTTCTGACATCAATCTTGTTACAATATGAAGTACTGCTCGATTCCTTACTGATCTGAATGAGAAAAAGGAAACCTGCAGTAGACTGGACGATTCCCAGGAAGGGCTTCCATCATCTTTACTACTGTTGGAGCAGGAAACGACAGGATACCAGGAGCACTCATCGGCATATCCTTTAAAGTATTACCAAACAAAGCGGCAAATCTTCCATATATCTCTCTTCAATCCTTTGGGGCAAGGTGGAGGAATTTTCTTTTTTATCTTGAACTGTGGTATTTTCATTATTGTTGCTGATGCATATATAGATGAAATATGCTTTACCTCTGAAGGCCTAAAAACATGTTCAGTCAAAAGAGCAGCACTACAAAAAATTGCCAAAAATGTAATAGCAACTGAGCTTATTTTAAACATTTTCCCGAACATTTCACTTTTAAAAGATAATATACTGCTTGTTGATGTTTCTGTTTGCATAAAAGTCTTTTGCTAGCAGGTAAATCAAACAACTGTTTAGTAAACTTTCTTGAAACTCGCGATTATGTGGTGATTCGATTCTTGTGGGACCAATCAGACTGATGGACAGCATATTACGACTCTTCTTTTATACGTCCGCTTATCTATCCGATCTCCGGACCATCGGATATAAATTCTTATCGGCCACTCCCCTTCAAAGAGCCTAAACGTTAATTAAACCAACAGACCACTGACGTAGATTTCTACATTTTTCAAACACTACGATTTTTGCAATTATTTTTATTCTCTGATAGGAGAGGTTGTTATTCGTAAATTAACTTCCCTGATTGAAAAGATACACGTAAACAGACATCATTATTACGCCTCCACGTATGAGGGATCTGTTATAAAATGACAATATCAGTGAACTTATGACTCATACATATAGGAAAAAAATTAAAAGTTTCATAACTTTTTTTGTGTGATCCACCATCCAAAAATTGATTCTGTAATTTTCTTTTAGAATTGCATCATGTTTTGCTCTAACATTAATAATTTATATTGCAGCATGATTTCATCATATTATACGAACATATCAATAATCAAGCTAACTAGGTTCAGTAATTTAGGTAATATACTTCATTACATGTTTATGTTTATATCAAAAGAAATGATTTAAGATATTTACTGATAACAAAACAACAACATATTAAAATACAAAACAAAATAAGATGGTTTTCTATTCCAATCAATCAATTTTCACATTAGAAATCATATTATTTATAAATTGAACCAATCAAATTGATGAAGGTTTGAAATATACCAAAATTTCAAGGTTTATTTACATCGGATAAACCATAAAAAGAAATTTAGAATAAACAAAGATTTTTCGATTCAAATAACTAGTACTTGTTAGAGTTCAAGTGTAATTCTGTACAATGATTTAGACCAAACACCCTCAGCATCAGATCTGAAATTTTTGCAATTGTTAAGACTTCAATTTTTATTTTACGTTTTTATTGTATACATATATAAAACGATTACAAGAAAGGATCACTTACTTAGAAGCAACAACAGAACTCAATTCAATATTTTGACCTCGTTGTAATCAGTAGAAGTAACGCGAATAAGAGCTCTGCTTGGCTAGCTAACCATGCAGTGCTTACGGCTTAGTGATATGTATGTTAATATTGACAACTCATAAAGATATAAATAATTTTAATAACTAAGAAATAACAACTAATATATTAAATAAAAAAAACAAAACTGGAAAATTAATGACAAAAATAAAAAGTGTAATTAATGGTTTAGTTTGAGGCTAGGGTTAGAGCAAGCTTTAAGGAGGCAAATATGAGCTATTTTGGGAAGCTTTTAAATTAACACGGAGGTTAATATCTGGGCATTGTTTAAGCTATATTCATATTAATTTTTTTTTATATTTTTATACATATATTTTTTAATTGATTTCTTTATCTTTTATTTTTTTATATTTATTTATTTATTATTATTATTATTTTATTTATTATTATTAAAGAAAATGCCAAATTTCAGTTTTACAAATTTTCTAATTAATTGTTCTCTCGTAGAACTTCTATAAATTTAGAACAAGTTGGACTAGTTCACCAATTTTTTTATTTCTATAATCCGATATCTTTCGATCTCCTCCAACTATTTTTAACACAACAAGTTTCATAATGTACCTTAAAACACAACAATATCTAAAATTATAGAATAATTTAAATAAACAACACTAAGTAAACGTTACACATAATTATACTAAGGGAGGTTATCGAAAGGTTGAGAGTATGGTGGGGTTTCACCCAGATCCTAATTTCTCTAATTAACAAGAAGAATACATCCATATTGTTAATACCACTGAGGTTAGTATGATTTATATTAGAAAAAGGTTTGTTGTGATCGAAGATGGACAACATCCGATGGACAACATTGTGTTTTAAAGTACATTATGAAACTTGTTGTGTTATCAAATCTAACATCGTTTTCCAATGATGCTGTGAGTTCCTTGCCTGTACGATGTCAACTGCTCGCTAATGATCCCTATGATCGCTATAGGGATCGTTAATCCCTATGCAATTGGGATTAAGTGCATACATTAAATGTATATCATACATTAAAAAAACACATGAGTTTTGTAAGATTTAGGTTTACTAATGTAGAACTCACCGGGTAATATGTCTTACCCATTTCTAAAATGGATGCAATAATAAATGAAACACTCTTTCCGCCTCTGTACTAGCATTAAAAATAAAATCCTATAAGTGTGAGCATTGGAAAACTAAACATAAAAAATAAAAATCAAAAAACTTAAAAAAGATAAAGAAGTGGTATTACATAAGTTTTTGAAAATCCATGACATATAATAAAAATGTATATTGTTCTGACCATATGTAAAATATAATTTTTTTTATTTATAATATAATATTTATTTAATAGTAGATATTATGCTCTATTTATTATACTATTTATTTATATTTATTATATTTCATAATATTTATATTAACGTAATATAATTTTTTTATTTGTAATAGAACTGATCTTTTTATATAAATTGTCTTACCTTGTAAATATTTGCTGCAGTGGTGCACTGAATAAAGTCCTACTTGAAGATACATTACTTGCAAAATCGGTCTGACAAATATAGCAACTATTTACGAGTTAAGAGAGATTTATATAATAATATAAAAAATATTGACGTATAAAAAGTTTCAAACCTTTGTTTAATTTTATAAAATAAAACTAATATTATGTACACTATTTTATGAAATGTGTTAATGGTAGGCATAGTAATAACACATAACTACATCGATTTAATTGGAAACTGTACTTAACGAATGAATATGGTGGTAAACTAATACCACATAAATCTATAGCATATAGACTCAGAAACGAGCACAATTAATTTTAAATGGACGCTTACATTATTTTCAATTTCATCATTATTTCTAACAAACAAATCTCATTTCGTACTTCCAATTTTAATGAACTACTATTTTTTCAACTGAAAGTTTCATTTATAAAATGTATTTTATTTATAAATTTATCGTCTGCACAATTATTTCATTTTTCTCCATCAATACATTGTCCTGATACATTCATTAATTTATTTCGTAATGTCTTAAGTGTGATAGGAAATCTATTTTTCACCCCGTAATGATCCAGGTAACAATATAATAGAATTAAAGTCTGAATTAAGTTTTTTTTATCACTTAATTTCATTCATTGTTACTAACATCTGGTTTTAAACAATATTAAAAATACATCTTAAAAATAGTACTATAATTTTATTATCACTAAATTGTATATTTAGTATACTCATATTGAAAGTTTTACTTTCAAAAAGTGTTTACACGTTTTGTAATCTCATGAATTATATGTTTGACATTTTAAGGATGATATTCAGATTTATGAGAAAGGTAAGAGTAATTTTTAAATGTAATCGATCTACAACACCGTTTCGCAAATATAAATGAAAATAGTCAGATATGTAAACCATAAATTTGAAATAAAACGTATTTTTTCACAAAACAAGCACTTCCATTAGTTGTGCAATCTGTTATTTTGTGGTTTACTCATATAGGGGGAAAGTATTCTGTCCCCCTATATAATAATTAAATATAAATTAAATAATTAAATTATTATTAAATAATTAATAATTAAATATAAATATATCCCTTTAATATAATAATTAAAAAATGAATTATTATAAAAAACTTTTTTGTTTGGAGACGTAATACTTTCCGCAATATGACTAACCAGTTTGTTGTAATTTACATTAAGAAATGTATTAGTCATGTAACCAGGTATATTAGGTTTTTTTTTTTTTTTGTAGATGGGTGAAGGTCTGACAAAGGTAGTCCTCGATGCTGATTCCTTGAGGGAATATTGCATCTTCCATAGATTCTACATTGAGAGTTCTAAATTTTGCCTAAATCAAGTGTATTTAAAGTAATGAATACCTGACACTAGACTCGGAACTGACAATTTGACGTCGTCACGTGACGGTTTATTCACTTTCCACGTGAATAAATCGAGGGCTAGAGTGAATATTGAACCCCGGACCTCCCTGTTCAGGAGTGGGAGTGTTGGCAATAAGCTAACCTGGCCTCCACGTATATTAGTTGAGCGTTAGTCACATCAATATGGTAAAAAAAAATCATATTTTAGTATTATATGGAAGTCAAATAATTTTTATAAAAATTCTTTTCAAAATAAATCTTTGATATTTTTTTTACTAAACTGGTGGTTTAAAAAAAAATTTTTTTTTCATTTTAAACATGTGCGTTTACACGTTTCGAAGTCTGTTGAATCTATATTTCGTATTTTTAAATTGATATTTCTGTTTGCAAAAAAAAACACATTCAGAAAAAAAGGAATAGAACTATACAAATTTTTGACCACGATATTTATTTAATTTACTGTGAAGAGTGAATTTCACTAACCTATGTGGTAATTAACAACGCATGTACTTTAACGTACTTTTATAATTCGAATTATTTTTTTTTCGCTTACTACTTATTCAGAGTTTTGAAAATTTACATTTCATATTGAGTTTGTAAAATATTCAGATAAAATACTTATAAATGTTGTATTATATCTAACATTTTCTTCTCGTGCTGAATATAATCATATATATTTTAAAGGTATTACCCAGATATTTCCATATCGTTTGCTAATGTAGCTCAGTAGATTTGGGGAATATTTCATAATGAGTAAGTTACATTATGGAACTTTAAATCAAATATAGAGTTAACTTCTTTTTAAGATATTATTATCAACCGTCATACCTTGTCTATTGCTGTTGAAGTCGTCCGACCGGTTTCGCAATGGCTGAATCATCAATGGGACTAACCTTACCTTCCAAAATCACGGCTATAAATACCTATCTTAACACAATGGTACCAATGGTACAAAGGTACAATGGTACCAATGGTACATGCCTAAATTTCCTACCTGATAGTTTTTATTTAATTTGTTTGTATTTCTATCCATGAAAAATACTGCAGAACTATTAAATAAAATAAAAGACATAAAAGTGAAAAAGTTAGAAACAGTTTAAAATTTAAAATATATAGGAAACCAACTACAACAGATATAAAAATACATAAAGCTTCCATGCACCCTCCGCAGCAAAAACTTTCAGCATTCCGTTTTATGATAGATAGACTATTAGCAATACCTATGAACGAAAATAACTTCAATAAAGAACTTAATATAATAAAAGCAATAGCTTTTAACAACGGATATAATTGAACCTTAGTAAATAAAATGCTAAAAAATAGAAAAAATAAAAAACTGAATAATAGCCACAACAATAATAATGTTAATAATAATAAATATACATCTTTAACATATTTAGAGGAAGTCAGTCATAAAACTGCTAAGTTAATAAACCAATATAATGTAAAGGTAGGTTTCAAAACAAATAATACAATAAAACAGATAATAAATAGAGGAATGGATTGTAAAAATAATATATATGATAAATGCGGTGTATATTAATTTAAGTGTAAAAACTGTAAACAGATATACATAGGGCAAACTGGAAGAACATTAAGACAAAATTTTAAGAACATATTAATCATTATGTAAATAACACGAATATACAAATTTTGCTAACCATTTAAAAAAACACCGACATGAACCCGACAGTATGGAAAACTCAATGAAATTAATTAAAATAGGACAAAAAGGTAAAAGATTAAATGTAATAGAGGAAATTGAAATATATAAACACAAAAATACTGATAACCTAATAAACGAACAAATTAAGTACCAGGTAGACTTAATATTTAAACCAATAAAAAACATGAAAATACGACAGGACGGACAGGACAGAGACGACTTAAAGTTTAAAAGACAAAAAACAGATTAAAAAAAGAAAATAAAATAAAACTTTAAGTAGAAAATTTAGGCACATATATTGACACCATTAAGTTAAAATAGGTATTTATATCCGTGATTTTGGAAGGTCACATTAGTACCATTGATGAAGCAGCCATTGCGAAACCGGACTTCACCAGCGATGGACGAGGTATGACGGTTGATAATAATATCTTATTTACTAACCTCTGTGGCACTAACAATGTGCATGTATTTAACTTCTTTTTGCCCTTCTGGTTTTTCAAGAGAATTTTATTCTTGCATTCCGCTTTGCCTTTAAATGATGTGTTTATTACAAGGATTGCCTCAGTTTTGGCTTATTACAAGAAACAAAATAGATTTAAGAACAAGGAGCCGGATTGAATAAGGAATAAGGAACAATATAAGGTAGTCCACTGGATTGCATGTTTTCTTTTCAACAGGGAGATCTGTGTTTAATTCTCATTCTAGTCCCAGATTTTTCGAATCTAGGTACATGAAATCTAGGTTTATTACCATGAATCTAATCTGTAACTTTCTGAACTAAAGGAAAACAAACTACCCTTCTGAACTATTAAAACATAATTGTTCAAACTTTGAAATATGAATAACATATTTAGTTTTTTAAGAATAATTTGGTGTGTAAAAAAGCTGAAATTATTTGAAGCTTGTACATCATTATGAAGTAGATTATATAATCAGACAATTTAATGATAAATATATCATTAATCAGTTAATTTTTAAAAATAATTTAAATGAAAATTACAACTATTAAGTTTCGTATTTTAAACCTATTTAGTCGGATCAGTGAATATGTTGCAAGATTACAATAGAGAAATTAACCATTTTTGTTATATCAGACGGTATAGATAGAACTACATTACATACAATCTAATATTATATTTATTGTCAATGTGTTTGACATGTATTCTCATAGCAAAATAGAACATGAACCAAACCGATTTTTTTACTATGTTTTTTAAATGATAACGAAAACAAATTAACTATTTAATCATTCTATTTGTACTCGTCGGGTTTTATTGGTGATCTATAATCTATAAGATGACATCATTAATCTCTTCAATTCGTCTTTATTGATTCCATTAATATTAGACATAATGAGTGTTATAAAAGGCGCCAAAGTTTGTACACTCACCCTTACACGAGTACATCTGCGTTCGGTTCTCACTCTGGCTATAGATTTTTTATGCAACTGTGAACAAATTGAGCACGTCATCCCCTGAAGCCATTGGTTCTAAGCTTCTACCATGTTAGGAATCAGTTAATGATCCCCTCTTTAAACACATTTAAGCTAGGCAAAATTTAGGATTCCAAATATAGAATCATTACAGATTTGAAATATTCTCAGGAGAAATTACCATCAGAGGTGTAGCCTTCAAGTAGACTCTCATTCCCCAGGAGTTCGGTTAGCACAGTAGCAACGTACTCACATCTGGACTGGTAGATGCTGGATTCATACCCACTCTGGCTATCGACTTATTCACGCAGGAGGTGAATAAATCTGTGAACGGCGTCTCTTAGAGAGAACATTAGCCAGTCAATTCCGAGCCTGTACAATCTCATGTACTAGTTAAAGATCTCTTCTCTAAATACACCTGAGTTAAGCAAAATTTAGGACTCAAAATTTAGAATGTTGATTGTTTTGTATCCCAAAGGGGCAATATTCGGACTATGTGCCTACTCTTTTGAGACTGGCACTGCAACTGAAACATAATCTAGACTTCAATCTCACTACCAAAAAAGAAAAAAAAATCTAACCTATTAATTAAATCTATTTTCCATGTACTGGATTTAGCTATACATAATTTGGTGTGAACTACGAAAATTTTTATATTTTCATGGTACATTTTTTTTAAAACTGGTGGTCCATCATTGATAAATAAATTTTATGGATGCAGACTGGTTAATATGTATGTAGCAAAATATTAAAAATTACGTTTCCATCACTACATATTTCATGTATTTACATTTGTCTTTATGAAGAAAAGTCATTTGCATGTACTATATATTGCTGAATATATAAATGGATATAATAGACAAACAACACCTAATACTTAAAACGGCAATATTTATTTAATAATCTTATAAATTGCAGCAACTTCATTAAACATTTCTGTAAATTATTTATAGAATTTATTGAATAACAAACAATTGTGTAATGAAATCACTGAGCCGAATGATACTGGAGTATTGTGAAAGACAAAGACCTTGAAGGTTTGTTCACCCAAAAACATACTCTTGTATGAATTAACTTTTTTTTTCTTTTTATTTATTAAAAGTAACAATTATATTTTTAAACAAGAATACTACACTTAAAATTGTACTCTTCTTCTTTTGCGGTTGGATGTTTATGAAGAAGGTAAACTCTTCAAAAACATAGTAGAATTTCTTAGAATTCTTAATATTAGTAAATAGTTCTAATAACTTTTATTTATTAAACAATTATGATTTATTTAAACCACCGTATTATTATTATTATTACTGTGAAATAGAAATCATCATCTACTTGGACATTATTTCCTCATAATATAATAATAATAAATAGGAATCATACAAAAAAACATAAAAAAATTACGCTAAAAATGATAAAATATAGTAGAAAATCAAAAAAATGACGAAGTTCTTTCACGATCTTTGTCATTTTTTTTGATTTCTTACTGTGATCTAGAAGTTGATTTATTATTAACCACCTCTTGAGATTTGGAACTAAAAAATACAATTACATCAAAGAATTACAAACTTAGTAGTACAGTATAAAATAAATAAAAAAGTTGATAACTCTGTAATCTAATTGTATTTTTTTAGTTGTATACTTGAAGAAGTACACTGTATGATCGAAATGCGTTTTTTAGATTATTAAACATGCATGTGGAGATATATGAAATAACTTCATTAGCCTTTTACCCTACAATGAGTAAATACTAATTAATGACTGATTAATTATTAATAAAGCTTAAGTTTTACTCATATATGGTTAACAGGGCGGAAACTATTAAGGAGATTATTATTATTCGGTAGAAATAGCTCTATTTTATATTAAAATTATTATTTAAAAATTGATTTTTATGTTAACTCTTTTCATTTCCCATTCATAGAAACAAAGTTCAAACACTAATATAGTAACGCTGACATAAATATTGTTTACATTAGCAATACGAGTAAATTAAATAAAGAAGAAAATATTGGCCATAGGATTTCATTAGAGAAGTTCACTATGTGCATTGCTACACCATCCTAAAGGGGTAAGTCTCAAAATGGCAGTAAATAATGAACACTTTAATTATTACCTTAAAGTTAAACAAGCTAATTCTGTTGACAAGAGTGATTAAAATATTATCATTAGCAACAATAAAAAGAAGAAATAAATTTATTAATCTGTTGTGATTTTAAAAAATTGTAAATAAAAAAATTGATGATAAGAGCAAAAGAGCGGTTGACGGAGGAATCTCAAATCATGATTTTAAGGCATGATAGGATTAATTTAATAAAACGAGAAAATAAAACTGAATAATTTATATGATATCGAAAGAAAGAAGATATAATACAACGAAATAGGGTGGTTAATATTTAAATATATTATCTGATGAAATTAAAAGCAGGGTCATTTCTAGCCCCTAACGACTAAACGATGGCTTCCTCGGATAGAGGCAACCTCGGATGGCTTCCTCTCAAGTGGTTTGAGTATTATCACGGAGAAATTGTCATAATACTTGTTTTTATGTGAAGTTTATATATATATATATATATATATATATATATATATATTATGATTAATATAAATAAAAAATACCGAAAAATAAAAGTAAAAAAAAAATAAAATAAAATACACCCTAAAAGTTTCTATTTTTCTGTTTGAACCGTCATCAGAAGAGAAATGAGAAGAAAACTAAGTGCACTGGTGCAGAGATGGTTGGAGACCAACAGTGTTGTCACATGCGTGTCAGACACAAATAATAAAATAGAGAAGAATGAATTGAAAATGAAATGTAGGAAAAGAATAATAAAAATAAATAAAAGGAATTTAGAGAGACGAACAAACAGTGCGGCAAATAAAGAGTAAAAAGTACTAAGCTTTAATAGAATTAAGAATGCAAAAAAAAATATTAATATTTTATTACATCCATTTTAATTTTATTTTTAATTTTAGTACAGCTTAGCCTTAGTACTTATTTATTTAACACATACTTTTTTTCATCCGCTATTTTCCTTCTTTTTATTATTTATAATATTATTCCCTATCTCTATATATAATTTTGAAATGATTTTGTCTACCTTATTCTTTATCAGTGGGTTCACATTCATCAACATTGTTGGTCTACAACTGTGTCTGCGCCAGTGCGCTTGGTTCCCTCTATTTTCAATCTTGATGACTGGTCAAGCTCAAAATTAGAGACTGTAAATAAGTGTTTTTCATTTATCTATGTATATTTTTTTTATTTTGTATTTTCCTTTTGGCACAATATATGTCGGAAAAATATAAGAAATTTATTCTTAATGTTTATATATATAAAGGATTTCATATAAACACTTGAAATAACAATCAATGATCAAACCACAATAAGAAATGGGAAAACAAGACTTAAGATATTTCAACCGTAACAAGCGGTCTTCGTCAGAGTCTTTTGACTCTGACGAAGAGCGCTTGTTAAGGTTGATAGATTTTAGTCTTGTTTTCCCATTTCTTATTGTAGTTTGATCATTGATATATATTATATATATATATATATATATAATATTAATAAATAATAATAATCAAAATAACACTTGATGTAAAAGATGGATTAATTTACCACAATTAAACAAATTTGGAAACAATGCTCTAAGGTTTTTCGTCAACACATCGTCAGAGAGCAAGTGAACTAAAAAATAATAAAAAAATAATAAAATGTATTATTTTTTAGTTCGCTTGCACTCTGACGATATGTTGACGAAAAGCCTTAGAGAATTGTTTCCAAATTTGTTTCATTGTGGTAAATTAATCCATATATATATATTCACCAAAACTTGGATATTTTTGAAATAGATGTGTACTTAACAACTCTGATTATAAAATAACATTTTGTATGGATCTGTTGGTCTCAAAAATTTGTGTTAGTTCTCTATATGAGTTATAGATTGTTTTGGTAAATGTATTATACCATTTACTCTTATTTTAGGTTCTTACTCTAATTTTAGCCCTGAAGATGATGTACAAATACATCGAAACGTTGGCCTAGGAAGGAGTTTATTTTCTTTTATTTGACCTAGCCCTCAATAACAAAACATAGGATATATATATGCAAATGCACTCTTTTTTTAATATTAAATAGAAATTTATGCGGTAGGTTTAGATTAAAAGTGTGATATATGTCAGATGTAGACAGATTGTGTAATATAAGGACATAGCGATTAGTCATTTATTTAAAGAAAAAATTACAGAAAAAAAATTAATTGCAGAAAAAACTACCAGTAAAAAACCTACAGTGTTTATAATAATCTGATGTAAACTTGACAATTATTTCTTCATAGTAAAACTATATAGATAGCCACTTGCTTGAGGAAATTTATCATCATTCAATTTTAGATAAAATCAGATGTATAGGTCCAAAGATCATTCATTCTTAATTATTTTAACAGATATAGAAATCATTTCTAGGGTTGACAAAAAAGAGACTGATAAATCAGTTATCGCTGCAATTAATACCGGAAAAGTAGATGGGTGGACAAATTCTAAAAAAAAAACCTGGACGCTATCTTAATTAACTTTTACTATTATGACTGCAGAGAAATTGAAAATTTTCTGTGTATTTGATTTAAATATTTTTTTAATTTTTTTATTTTTTTTTACTTTTTTTTGGTATACATTTGCCTTTTAACATAGATTATACAAAAAATATTTCTTATCACCAAAAATCTATATATATACCTTTACAAAATATTGAATAATATAGACTTAGACATGCACAAGTTATAAATTGTTTACTCAATCATTGAGCTGATATAAAGTATTTTAAGTTGATATTAGCATTGAGCAGGCAAACAAAACTAATTTACTATTATGACAAGCTTGTTTAGTTGTATTTATTTTAATATTAGAAGAAAGAAATGGTTTAACTCTTAGTTTTAGTGCACAAGTCATACTTGATGTTAGTTTTAAAGTTAAAATAATACATATACTCAATTACTTAATATATATATTATTTTAGGTTATTGATAATGTGTAATCAATAATGGATGGCATGTGTTTATATAATTATACCCATTTAATAAATTTCAAGACTTCCTGTATTCCCTGCAACTCAAACACCGACTAGGGTGTACGCAGTGTCAATGCGAATTTTGGTTTCTAATCAATATAACAGACATATAAATTGACATCAGTGCAGTATACTTCCTATTGACATCTATACAAGAATTATTCATTTTATGGCATATGCATTAATGAAGTCTATTTTTAAAACATACAAATATATATAGAAGTTAATATTAGTCGCGTTTCAGTCAGTATTCCAGATTCAAATCGAACTCTCAATACCAACTTTTTTCAGTATAACTATATATTGTTCAGTATGCCTACAACATAAAAAAGGCTAAAAATAATCATCACTACTGTGTATATCAGTCATAACATGATTTAAACATAAAAAAAATATAAAAATGATGTTGGATAAAGAATACGAATAACAACATATGAATAGAGGAAACTATAACTTCACTTAGTCATAGAGCAATCCAGAAATTAAATCAAAATCGAATTCAGTCCAACCTCAACACCATTACTAAATCACACTTATATAACGCAGAATTTAGCATCTAATAAAACGACACTGATTCAGGCATCCTTTCGCTATGTTTTAGAACTATGAAATAAGTTATAATTAAAACCGAAAGGGCGATATTGAGAGTTTAATTTGAACCTGCAATACTGATCAAAAGACGATCAATTATATTGACTACTATTCTATCATGAGTAATATACGGTCAATACATTATTTATATTGTTATATATATATATATATATATATATATAATATATATATATATATAATATAATATAATAATATATATATAATATAAAATATATAATATATAAATAAACGATTTCACATCAACACGTTAAATAACAATCAATGATCAAACCACAATAAGAAATGGGAAAACAAGTCTTGTTTTCCCATTTCTTATTGTGGTTTGATCATTGATTATATATATATATATTGTGTTAAACTGAATTGCCTTAATCAAACATACCTTTCTTTTAAGCAGTTTTTGTATTTTCTAGATAATTTCAAATCATTCTGCTTCAGCTGGTGAATTATTTCATCAAAACTCTGGTTGACCATCATTATTTATTGACTAATGATTTGATGATTAACCAATTATCATCATATCAACAAATCCAATTCACTGGGAGAGTTTTTTATTTACTTATTACCCACGTTATTACGATTAGAAAACACTATATTAAAGTCATCTTGTTTGGCTAGTCTATGAAGGGGGTCCAATGAGTCATGATACGGTAAGAATATGGAATTTGACAATGAACGGGGCTCTGTTGAATTATTGGAGAAAGTTATTTTAACACCTTTAAAATCTAAATCGATATAAGAGGAGGGGTATTTTAATGATATGGCAATTGACCTAATGTTATTAATCTCTTCATTAAGGAATTCAGGAGAGCACACTCTTAACGCCCTCAAAAACAAATTGTTTTATATATAATAACCACAAAAATTTATATATATATATATATATTTCGTTGAACAACTCACCGTATTTCACTGATGTCATTTTCTTCACCAGTTTTTCAAGGTTTCTGAATATATTCTTCTTTCCTTCATCCAAAGAAAAAGGTATTCAGAAACCTTGAAAAACTGGTGAAGAAAATGACATCAGTGAAATACGGTCAGTTGTTCAACGAAATATGCTTAAATGAAGGACTGCTTCCAAATTTTACATATATATATACAGTTAGGTTGAAAGAGAGAGATAGAGAGAGGAATGAGGAATGCAATTGCATTTTTTGAATGTAATGGGTGGACCTCAAATGACGTCTCCAGTTTTAATTGCTCACATAGCCTCTGAACTTTTTGAATACATTAGGCTCTTCATATTTCTGCTTAATAGTAGAATGTATCAATCAATAATTTACACCAAACTTACAATAAATATATATTTCATGTTTATAAAATAGTTAAATGAAGACTCATTGAGTCATTTAATAAGAAAATAATATACCTAAGATATGTTGTTTTAATGTATTTTAGAAAGGAATATAATTTTATAGTTTACTTTAGAAAAAAATGTATGAATAATAGTCAGAATAAAAAGCATATAATTTTTCAAGCTATGCAGGAAGTGTATAAGACTTCATAATTTATTTCTTTCAACCATTTCCTGGAGCTGTGGAAAAATATGAGAACGAAAAGAAAAAAAATATTCTTCTTATATGACCCTATTTTTTATTTGAAGAAATATTTCCACGGTTGTTAAATCTTTAACTACTTCCTATAATTTATCACTTTTTTTTTATTTTTACTAAATTTATTATTAATGAATATAAAGCTATTTTTGTTATTGAAAGGAAAGTTAAATTTATATCAAGTGTATTTATTGTAAGTTATGAAAAAAAAAATGACATTTGCATGTCTTAAAAAGTATTTCATTTTATTTGAAAATTACCTCAATAAATTTGGTAGTTATATCATAATGAATAAATTAACTAAATATTGCAATTTTAACTAAATGTTTAGCAAAAAAAAACTATTTTCTTCATTAATGTGGAAAAAGTATTTTCTTGTTATGTAAAAGGTTTCTATTGAACGAAATTTATTGAGCTGTATTAACAGATATTTCCCTTGTTTTTAATGTTGTTAAAATGAGTTAGTTGTTTTATTTGGAAGTAAGTTCAACAAACTTATATCATGATATAATGTATTTTACTATTTTGCAGTACCAATCAATACTTGTAGTTTATTTAAACATATGATATACATCATACTAATTATATTACATGATATATATATATATATTAAAGTTTTGCATTTGGGACAAAATTTTGAAATTGAGTACAAAAATACACATACGGTAATCTTCTAAACTAACCATGGGGGGGGGGGGGGGTATTTGTGGGTATGTGAGGTGGTGATTTGGGTGTTTGTGAGTTGTTTGTAGGTCTGTGAGGAGTTTGTGGATCTGTTTGAATTGTTTGTAGTGAGGTTTGTATAGTGTCTGTTTGTGTGAGGTTTTATGGGTGCCTGTGAGGTATTTGTGGATGTGTGTAAGATATTTGTGGTATGTGTGAGATGTATGTGGGTGTCTGGGTGTTTTTGAGTGTGTGTGAGGTGTTATAGGTGCTTTCGAGGTCTTTTTAGGGTTTGTGAGGTGTTGTAAGTGTGAGTGAAGTATTTGTGGGAGTGTGAACTATTTGTGGGTGTTGTGAGGTTTTATTGGTGATTGTGAAGAGTTTGTGGCTGTATGTTAGGTGTTTGTGGGTGTTTCTGAAATGTTTGTGAATGTGTGAGGTGTTTGTGTGTGTGTGTGTGTGTGTGTGTGAGATGTTTGTAGGTGTGTCTGAAGTGTTTGTGGGTGTGTGTGAGGTTTTATCGGTAGTTATGAAATGTTTCTGGCCGTGTGTCAGGTGTTTGTGGAATGTTTGTGGGTGTGTGTGAGGTGTTTGTGTATGTGCATGAGGTATTTATAGATTTGTGTGAATGGCTTGAAATGGGGTGAGTAACCATTAAAGTTAAATTAAGAGAATTACATAATTTTTTTTGAATGTTTTTTGCTTAATAAATTTAGAATTCATTTACTTTATCAGGTATATTGAGTGCAATGCTCACCCTGATTGCGGTGTTACCCATTCATCTGTATGATGTGTGTGTGTGTGTGTGTGTGTGTGTGTGTGTGTGTGTGTGTGTGTGTGTGTGTGTGTGTGTGTGTGTGTGTATGTGTATGTGTGTGTTTGTCTAGAAGTATGAGAGAGAAGGTTCGATTGAGTGAGAGAGTGGGGGCGACAAAGAGCAGTATATCTCTCAATGAGCATAGAGTAATGATAATCATATCATATTAAGATAGAGTTCGCTATATTACCGAACTGCAAGATTGGTACTTAATGTTTTTATTTAATAGAGGGTGATTTAATACAGCAAACAATTTTTGCGAGTTCATCAAAATTGTCTACCAAATCTGATTAAATTCAATGAGTTTTTAGTGCTTTATTATCAGGTGAGTTTATTATAGAAACTATTGTGCAGTATCAAAGACAAGGAAACTACTCATTTTTTTTAATTTTTACATAATAAAAAGTAAAAAGCACGTTCTTTTAAGGGCTTTTATTATGATGATACTGATATTAATCCCAAAAAAAGTATAACATAAATGATAATTACTGAAATGAAATTTTTGAATTGATTCAACTAAAGGACAACAATCAAGAAGTTCTGATTTGTAAACTGAGAAGTCAGTTAGGTACCCATTTTTAGAAAATACGTTTTCATGCATTGAAGCTAACCAACTTGGTTCATTGAAACTCTGATAGTGTCTCATTGTTAAATTAAATAAGCACTATAATATACTTCTTTTCAACAAGTGATATTCATGTAAAGAAATCAGTAATGTATTAATATATGTATATATACCAAAAATAATTGGATTTAACCAATGTAGATAAGTTCTTCATATTTATGAACAAGATGTGCTTTATTTTAATTTAAATTGATAAACAATATGCACATATATACACTCACTTGCTAAATTTATAGTATGCTCTATTAAGTATTTTGGAAGAAATTGCGTGGATATTTTTATTAAGGGTTTTCAATACTCTTTTTGAAAGCACATGTGCCTTTTTTAAAAACAGCAACTATTTACTGTCTTAGCATACAAAGATTAGATTTAGCATAGTATAGTAGCATATACTGTAACTGCAAACAGCATTCTATAATACGTTCTAGTAAAACATTGGAACTAACTAATACATTAATTATTTGAAAAAAAAACATAAATGACTCTTGACGTTAATTTTTTTATACAATTAGGATTTCATGCATTATTTAAGAATTTTGAGGAAAAATTTTTTCTTAACTCAGATTTTTAAGTTTTAATTGTGGCTGTTTAAGGGGAACCATGTCTGCCTTTACTGTAGATAATTTTCAACATAAAACCTATATCATAAAGTTCATTAAGTTAGAAATGAACATAAGTTTTACTGTAAGTTCTAGTAATGTATTCCCTTCTTATTGTACTATGCATCCATTAATTCAACTACCGTATCTTATAGAACACGCCTAAATGATATATTATAAACATAGCACTTTAAATGAATAACTGAAATTTAATTTCAAATCGGAAATTAAACTCAAGCTAAATACATGTGTTTGTAATTTTAATTAAATGAGTTTTATTCAAATTTAGTTAAGTTTGGCGCCTTGGACACTCAAATCCAATTTAAATTTAAATTAATGTACATAAACAATTACTTTTATAATTATGAAGCTTTATTTATATTTTGAATTTTTTATGTTTAAATTCTGACGTAAAATTGAAGATACGTAAAACGAACTAATGTAAGTAAGCCCATATGAAACATAACATTATAAAGTGATAATTTAAATGTAATTTAAAATACGTAAATTAAATTCAAGCAAAATAAATATGTTGGTAATTTTAATTAAACAGGTTTTATACAAGTTTTAATTACGCTTAGTAACTAAATCCCTTAGTGATCCTCGAAGTAAATTTAAATACAAATTCATGCACATAAACACTCCCTGTTTTAATTTTTATATTTAATTAATTTTTTTTTTTTAATTAAAATTTTGAGCATTAAATCGAAAAAACGCTAAACGACTGAACGTAAGTTAAACATTTTTTGTAATAATTTATAGATGGTCAAATATTGGGTTCGACAACAGACTATCATGTCAGAATGGCGTCACCCATAGAAAACATAAAGCTGCCTGTCCCAATCCGGTAAAATTTCAAGAATTCTTTAAAGAACAAGAAACTTAATGAAGTATTCGTACTTCAGATATAGAATCAGCGTGGTACAGTATCACACCTTTACTGAAATAGGCACCAACGCCCAACACAGTAACAAATCAGAAAAAAAGACAAAGTTCTTTCAACCATAACAAGCAGTCTTCTTCAGAGTCAAATCTCGGTTAAAAGGAAGAATGGTTATGATTTAAAGATCTTAGTCATTTTCCTGAGTTCTTACTGTGGTTTGGAAGTTTATTTTTTTCACATGTTTATTGTGAAATCTTATGAGTACCAACATAACAAAAAGTTAAGTTTTTGCTAAAACTACACCATGTAAAATTATTTTTTCAATAAATCATTAATTCATTAGTCTTTTCAAATGCTAAATGCAGCAACCATTTTTTTTCCATCCTCCATCGATACCATAAAACCATTGCTGGCATACTCCATGCATTCATTGAAAAAAACTTGACCAAATGTTTGTCATCAATAGTATTTTTTTCTTAATTTGACTTAAATATCGTTTATGAAGAATTACTGTAAGTTAGGTGATTGCTGAAATATACCCCGGTCTATTAGGTGTAAATCCATAGTGAAAACTGGCAAAAAGAGTTGCATATCATTAACGTTGTGGAAATGAAATTATCAGTTCTTTTCTGTTTAATTATCACCAAAGAAATGGGATTTGTGCGCTTGATTCCTTCTACAGGCCGGACTGGTAGACAGAAGTGGAAAGTGGAGACGTGATGAAGAGGCTCGTGCCGGAGTCGCTATATTTTAGCAGCTGCCAGTTTGGGGGAATCATTTTTCCACTGGCCCAAGTCCATTACTCAGGGGTCACGCAGGACCCAGCTCTTTGTCCTCCTGCGCTCCATCTTTTACACAACCTCACGCCAACTCATCCCAGCCTCTCCTTCTGCCGTAATGGGTTTTCTTCCACTCACCACTCTATGCACTACAAATGCAGTCCTTACCAAATGAATCTTGCATTCAATAAAATCAAATTTTTTGTTCAATCTAATTTCTCGCAGTGTTGGATTAGGATACTAGATTATCTTATGTTTTATATTTGGTAGTAAAAAATTGATAATTGCTGTTTGATTTTTGTTATAAAAGCATAAAACTTTAGATTAACTACAGATTGCTTTGTTTATATTTTGAGTTTCCTTCTTGTAACCCTTAGGAAACTGAATCTGAGATCAGTTCGGATTTGACTTGTATTAAGACTGTTTATTACGATTTATATTCAACACCTCAACGTTTGGTGGCTTTCGTCCCTCGGTCTGAAGGATTCACCACATTCGAATGTGGTGTGTCTGGTACCCTATTCTCCTGCTTTGATTTATACTTGTTTCTGAGCCTTTCGACCAGAACATGATAAAGCAGACTAGAATGTCCTTTTAACTTGGAGTCCTTTTATTATGTCACGAGAAACTAACTACATCCTCACGGATGCTATTGCAGAAGGACAATGTATATAAATGGTGAAATGGTCCCAACTTCAGGACAGGAGGTAAGAAGAATTATTTGCCTCTTAGGTAACTTAAATATAAATGAATATTTATTAAATAATAATAATTAATTGTTTGTTATATCTTCCATTCAAGGAAAATTATTATATGTTATTTTATTGCAATGTCATGCAACAGTATGCGTGCGTTAATGCGATATGCATTGAATATTAGATAACATGAGATACTTTAAACACTTCACTATATAACAGTTTGTTGAATCAGTGACAAACGGAATCGTTTTTTGCTAGCACCTGATATGACTAAACTTCAAACCATTAGACACATATCATGATAACGGTGTGGATCAATTAAATTCCAAGTGTGACGCAAAAATAACAAGTTTAACAAGGAAGACATTTTCATAAATGGTTTTAATGACTTTGCACTTGAGTTTGTGATATGAATAGTATTCGCTTCAAATGGTTTTATGAGATAAATAAGTGATTGGTTCAGGCGTCAGAAATAGTATGTGAGGTAAGTAAGAGGCTTGAAGCTAAACAGACGTCGGTCTTATCTCTGTGTGATAAGAGGGAAGCCAGTGTGAGCGATGAGGTCGCACGGCTTGCTTCTCCTGGCCTTGTTGGTATCAGTGAACGCTAACGTCGTCCAGGTGCTGCGCCCTGGCTCTAGCGAGCCAGAGCAGGCCATCAACATCAACTTCATCAGGATGACGACCCTGCCCAGTGGTGAAGTCGAGAACGCACCTCGAACTGAGGGCGTGCTCATCCAGGCTCCGCTGAGGAAGCTCAGATGCAAACCTGACGAGAGACCTGCTCGGGGTCGCTGTCGAGTCATCTGGTGACAATCCTATCAGGCAAGTTCAAATTGCCTAAAAATAATACTATTTTAATGTACTATTTCATTTTAGAAGTAAAAACCATCTATCGACTAGATTCAAAGTTTCCTAAACGCGACCACATATATATTCTACATTATTTTTCTTTCTGAACGTTTTTTCCAGCGTTGTTTGAAACTGAACCAGATTCCAATAAAGAAAAATAGTGTATTCAATAGATTAAAATACCAAACTCTTTGCTTATTTTCTCCTAACAGAGATGTAATATCAAACATCCAAAATATAAATAAAAAATAATAGAACAACATTTCTATTAAATGTTCCAACCGAAAAAATACGTTTTCTTATACTTTTTCTGCTATAAGTAAGTTTATTTACTGGACTAAAATACTAAACTCTCTCTTCTACCACCTCTTAACAGACATGTACTATAAAACATCAAACCAACAAATTAAAAAAAACAAAAAGGGCAGGGTTTCTATTGAACGTTCAATTTGAAAAAATATTATTTTCATATACTTTTTTCATTTAAAAGTAAATTTAACTATTATATTGAAATACCAAAACTCTTTTTTTATCATCTTTTAAAAAACATATAATTTAATATTAATTATCCCAGAAAGAAAATAACTATTTATTACAAGTAAAATAATTACGTTGTTTCATACTTTAAATTTTAGTGTTCTGAGAAAAATTTGTACACAACATTGTGTTTCAATCCCTCCAATATTTTATCACCATTTTTTTACTGTACTACTAAACAGCAAAAAAGTCAACAGCTAATAAGTTGTATTTGCCAGCCAAGCAAAACTCTTCTTCTATTATCCCTGATAACTACGATGTAGAAATATTGAAGTAATTTCCCGTATTGTTTTCTTTTTACCGATTGATAAGTTGTTCTAATAGATTTTTTCATGATTTAGATAGTATTATATATATATATAAAAGGGGAAACAAGACTAAGATCTTTCAACCGTAACAAGCGGTCTTCTCAAAGTCAAAAACCCAACTGGATCTTAGTCTTAGATCCTTAGACCCAAAGATCTTAGTCTTGTTTTCCCATTTTCTTGATTGTGGTTTGATCATTGATTGTTATTTTACGTGTTTATATATATATATATGAAGTTTAAACCACAAGAAAAAAGGACACTAATAGAAATAAATACTCTCAGGCCGTTCACTTAATGTCATCAGAAAGCAAGCAAAGTAAAATATGTTTCACTATTTTACTTTTTTATTAGAACATAAAGTGAAAGTCTGAGAGCAATTTATTTCTGTTGTTTTCATCTTTTCCTTGTAGTGTAACCGCATTGACTGCATCACGTGCTTTTGTGATTTTTGCATATATATATATATATATATATATATATATATATATTCTGTTTATGTGTACATGCTTATTTATAATTGATTATTTGTCCTGCCGGACCGTTTTTCGTTTATCATGGATTAATATTAATATAATTACATATATATATAATATACAAGATTTCACATAAACACTTGAAATAACAATCAATGTATCAACCCACAATATGAAATAAAAAAAAAGACTTAAATATTACACAACAATGTGTACCATACGTTACGTAACACGTATGCAAGCATCCCTCCGCCAGTAATCAACATACGGCAAATATTAATTTATGGTATTTAAACAACATTCCTTAATGTTGTTTGTCAAATGAGATTAAGAAAATAATGTTGGCTACATGGTTTCTCAATATACTTTAAATATTTCTGCAACGTAATCAATATGTTCAGATACAGCCATACCTTTGTTCTCGACCACAATTCGTTCAAGAAGACCCTTCAAAAACCGTATGGTCGAGTTCAAAAATAATGTTTTGAATTTGAATAACAAGCTTTTTCGTTAAAAATAATGTAATTCATTTGTAATAAAAGGCTAGAAAGTAACTTTCTTAAATAATATGTTAATATTAATTTGCAACAAAATATATTAAGAAAGCATCTTATATTTAAAATCTATGTAGTTCACCTACATGAATATCCTTACTTTGCTGGTGATTTACAGAAGGCATAGTAAACATGGTTGTAAAGGAGAGGAAGGGTAGAATGTAAATGCTTTGAAGGATAAAGATTATTGTCTTTTTAAAAATAACTTATTTAATATGACTTGCTTCTGTTTTCTTATCAGAATTTTGTGTAAGTTGCTAATAATAACGTCATTAATAGAATTTAAAACTCTGCTGATACAGTTTATATCGTGTGTGTTCGAGTACTGACATTTTTGCCATCACCGAAACGAAAAAATATGAAATTTTTTGTTCGAATTCCCAATTGTACGAATTCTGAATCGTTGGAGCACCGATGTCTGACTATATAATAGACTAATACAAGCATTAATTTTCATTTTCCAAAACATCTTTAAATTGTTTCTAAATGGATGTTTATTTGATAAATTTTTGAATTTAAACATTATACTAGTAACTCTCAACGAATATGTCTCAAACATTTGTCGTGTGTGCAGTAAGAATACCGGTATCTTTATATGAAACAACTAAATTAATGTAAAAAAGATATTATGCATAAGATGAATTAGAATTGAGGAAACTACAAAACATTTATTATTATTAATATAAAATAAAGTTATAAACGAAGTAAAATTTAATATATAATACGAGTATCAGCTTCACATGAGGGTTCAGCAGGAATGAAAATTTTCTTTCTGTTCCTTATGTTGTAATAATAAGATTTCTTACTATAAATAACCATTGATAAGGTCATTTTGTGTGTGTGTGTGTGTGTGTGTGTGTGTGTGTGTGTGTGTGTGGTTTTAGTTTTTCCTTAATTTTTATTGTGTTTGCAAATCTGTTCAAGTATGAAGTACCACTTATAAGGAATTTTGTAAAACACAGTGTTTCTCACTGATATCAATGCTTGTAATACTTAATACTTACTGTTAACAACATTTTTTTTACAAAAATGACTTGTTAACTAATGAATTTAATGCAGTTGTGTAACTTTGACGCCAAGGCATGACCTTGGTCCGAAGCATCCACTTTGGAGCTTTTAGAACACTAAGTCGATAACACGAGAGTGGGAAAGCCCAAGATTTTCTTTAAGATTTAAGATCGTCCTGCTTGGATGTAGTTGGAGTTGAAATTGTGATGGCTGTGAATTCCTCAGCGGGAAGGGTAGACTATACGGCAGTAGTTTATGTGGACCCCTAGCAGGTCACAGAGAAATACTGGGGATCCACAGGAAAAAAAAACAGTATTTTGAGGGTCCATGACATTTAGTTAATGAACCATTTAAGTTTGCATACTTATATCAGGATGACTTAACCAAAACCATATCAAAGCGTAATGAGGTAATCGTTAGAATATTCAAATATAATGAGTAATTAAAACCAAAGCCCAATATTCTTGTCTGCTTGTTATAGCATTATGTTTTAAAATGTTTTATTACAATTTTTTTTGTTATATCTAAAAGTTATTATTTCAAAATATATTTCAGCATACTTTATAAAATGTTAATAAAGATATATTTTGTTTTTTTTTAAAAAAGATTTTTCTATTTCAGATCATGTTTTAAATGTAATGAAATTATTTACCTAAAAAAAAGTTACACTTTTCATTTAACAAAAAACATACAATTGTTTTTAAAATTTACACGCACGTACAATGCTCTTTTCTCAATAACTGGTGAAAGAAAGTGAGAGTCGACAGTTGGTAAAATAGCTCTCAGGGGGTCCAGAAGCTAGCAAAGGTTGAGAACTCCTCCGCTTGGGAGTCACTGTGTGAGAAGAAGCAGTGGCTTCTCGGGACGTTGGCCGCATAGCAACAAGAGAGTTTTCATCTATGGAAACCATATGGATAACGTTTGTTTCCATATAGGTATCCTTAGAAAAGTTTTTGAATAATTGACTACCTTATACGTAAGATATAATTCATCAAAATGTGATACAACAAGGGTATGTGAAGATAGAAAGACTTCTATGGGATTGCGTCTTAGAGTTACACAATCGCCAACTCTTAGATTTGAGGTGGGGGTATATAAAGATTTTAATTCTCTTTCTTAAAAAATGAAGGAAGGGAGGAAGTAAGAAGTATCTTATACATATAGTGTCAATTTAATCAAACCAAACACGGATCCTTACAATTGACAAAGGTTAACAAATTGGCGGGTAGACATATAAACTGGTACTTATTCTTGAAGTGAGCGGAGGTCACAAGGAAATCAGCATTTTACTCCTTCAATCAAAGAAGTTGAATCCTCAGCTCTCCATAGTAGTATTTAAACCTTTAATCTGTTAACATAATAGGTGTAAGCCTCTCCATAATTCTATACTTCATGGAAAGTTTAAGAATGAGTCAATCATTTCTGAAATAAACACTTACCAGAATTATAAACGCTTATATTCTTAGTTAATTGTAAAAAGAATAAAACTAATCACAAATTAATATATACATTGTCATCTCATGGTAGAATGAAGTATATATCCTTAAAAACCAAAAAAAATTGTTTTATTAGAAAAGTTAAGCGAAAATTAATTATTGAAATACGTTATAGGGTTTTACAAACATATTGCGCAAATAGATTAGTTACTATGTTTGAAACGTGAGCTATCAATTACGTGACTTGACTATATACTGATAATGCAATCGTAAAAAAGTATTACGTTCTAAATGTTCTAATGAAATATTTTTTTTACATAAAAAATACGAAATACGCTAGTTTTGATACATTATTTCAGTTTATCATTTAAAAATATATTTAATACAAGCAGAAATACTTCCGTTAGCCAGGTTGTGAAACAGTATTTTTTAAAATTAAACTCGGATTTGTAAAATTTATAGCTTTGATATAATCAAAAGTTATGAATCTATAAGACATTATTGGTCAAAAAATTATGGTGTTAGTGAATACGTTTCTGAATTCGATCAATTATTCATTTTTCAAACGTTTGTACAAAAGATAATATCCTTAGAAAATATTTTTTGAATAATTTATTGTCTTAAGCGTATAGTTTAATTCATCCACGTGAAAGAACGTGGGTTCGCGGAGATACAAAGTGTGTTAGGGATTGTGCCAATTCCCATCCCACTCTTACAGCTTGAAGGATATTTAGAGATTTGAATTGAATTCCTTGAAAAAAGTATGCATTATTTAGTATCTTATCTCTGGGCTAGTAGTCCGAGATCCCCATATGGCCCCTGATTTATTCACGCGGGAGGTAAATAAATCTGAGTATGTCGGCCCTCGGAGAGGACTTTAAGCTGTCCGTTCCGATCCTGTACGATGTCAGGTACGCGTTAAAGATGCCTACTCAAAATACACTTGAGTTAGACAAAATTTAGTACCCCCAATGTAGAATCTGTAGAATCACCGATCAAACAAAAAGCCGGCAAACGGCTGACGATATCACCAGCTAAGGGATCGATTTGAATAATAAAAAAAATAGTATCCTATGCATCTGGTTTCACTTTAATCTAACTGAACATAATTTTTTAAGTTGTAATTTGGGCATTTAATTTTTTGAAATTTTTCCCATGGAGAAGTTTCCCATCTTATCCATAAGTTTTTATGTGAAAAAGCTGATAAGTACAGCCCTTTATCCTTTTTTTTTACCGCCTAGTTAGTATTTCTTACTTGACGTCTAGGTTAGATTGTAGTGTCAGTCCCACGGTAGAAATACATAGGGACAAACATTGGCCCTTTGTGATGCCACACAATGATAATTCTATATTCTTCTAAATTTTGCCTAATTCAAGTGTATTTTGAGTTAGGATCTATAACAAGTCCCTCATATACTAGTTGGTCCCCAGTATAGGCTTGGGGACCGACAGCTTAACGTTATCTCCAAAGAGACGAAGTGCTTAGATTTTCTCATCTCTTGTGTAAATAAATCGAGGACCAGAATAGGTATCGAACTTCAGATCTACGAATCCAAATGTACCTTGGCCCCTCATTTCTTGTAATTTAAATCTAATCCAAAAAAAACAAACTTAGATAATATTCCAAATGGATGTCCCCTTGTCGTATAAATCCCTAATGAAGACAGGGATTTATAAACATTAAATATTTATAAACATATAAACATTCAGAACAGTTCCATTGCTATTCTTAAAAGAATGCACATAAGAATGCAGTTTTGATCTTCATTTATCTTTAATTCTATTATTCCTTTACATGTACAAACGCACATATTCATACAAGAGCTCTATTATATAGATGTGCTAAAAGAATATAAACAAACATTGAAAGTTAATGCCATAAGTGTTATTTCAATAAATGCAAATTCATAGAGAAGTTATAATTTTAAAGACGGAAATTAGAATTGCATAACATAAACATCGAACTGTAAAGGATATTTGAAACCATTAAATCTGTATAGGGTTGCAGTTCTCATTAGAAAGCAACCGGTTTTATTCAAATCCAAATATTTTGTCAGCGGTAGAATAAATCAAGTTTATACCCTGTAACACCAAGTTCCAATTTAACCTTTAAAAAGCATAACTACTTATAGTAGTTATTTATATACTAATTATATACTAAATATTTAAAATCTACTTATAGTATTAAAAACATCTCAAAATAGCGAAAAGAAAAATATCTGTTGCGCTTCCCTGTTTAAGCATATTAAAAACTTTTTAAATAAAATAGAAGCATCAGGAGTATAGGTTTGATTTCAACCTAAAAGACGGGTTAAATACAGTTTCATTTTAATACTGTAATATTGAACATTCAATATATCATTCAAATTGCTTTTATATACATATAACAAAATTTTATGTGAAATATAAAAACAAATCACAGTTTAATCACTGTTGAAAAATCAGAAATGAGATTAAAATATTTGAACGAAAAGAACTGGTCTACATCAGTTAAAGAATAACTCTGTCATATACAAGCTATTTTGTTTGAAAGATATTAGTCATATTTTTGATTCCGTGTTTACTGTAGTATGGGAGTTTATATATATATATGGATTAATTTACAACAATGAAAACAATTTTTGAAACAATGCTCTAAGGCCTTTCGTCAACACATAGTCAGAGAGCAAGTGAACTAAAAAACAATAAATACTTCTTAACTTGGCCGATTGAAGTTTTCAGAATTGTTGACAACCCTGAATGTGTTTAATGATGAAGTCTTCATCTGTTTAATTATTCTGCTAATCAAAACTTCATCTAATTTATAGAGTCTTAGGCTATTGTTCATCAACTTCTCATAAAAGTTCTTTATGAGCACACTTTCCACGATATTTCTTCTTCTTTCTGAAGACACATATATTAATTCTTAATTAACTAATTAATTAATATCCATGTAAATTAATCCATCTATTATATCAAGTGTTATTTTGATTATTATTCATACATATATATGATCAAACCACAATAAGAAATGGGAAAACAAGACTAAGATCTTTCAACCGTAACAAGCGGTCTTCGTCAAAATCAAAAACCCAACTGAAGGGTTGACAAAGACCGCTTGTTACAGTTGAAAGATCTTAGTTTTGTTTTCCCATTTCTTATTGTGGTTTGATCATTGATTGTTATTTCACGTGTTTATGTGAAATATTTATATATACAATGGAGCAGTAAATTTTCTCCAATATTTGTATTAAAAAAAAATACGGCCTTGAGATAATTATGTTTAGTTACCCTTCTAAAGTTGGTTGTAAATTCCTTTCAGTGCAGTGTAATGAAATTCTTTCCATAAAAGGAACTGTTTCTTTTGAAACAGTATTTCTCACACATTCCTGTTCAAGACTTGTTGCTAGTAGGCCTTAACACCTGTTTCATTTTTTTTCTTTCACTTCAGCTTTTGCTTGATAGTATATAGTTGGGTTTACTCCAGAGGAAAGTTGCCACACCTCCTTTACTCCTTATTGGCTAATTCCGTGTCTTTAGATACCAGTGTGTAACAATATATCGGAATAATGTAACAATATATAGGGCAATTGTGAGTTTCGGCACAACGCCACGATTGTTACAGCCCAGTTTCTTTATATTTGTAGGTATATCCTACATTAACTTTTAAAACACACATAAAGAAAATTCACAAGAATACCAAAGTCAAGTATGTATACAATAAAGTTAACTTGCACGAAGGAGCAACTTCTTTATAACCAGACTGCATTCTTTTTCTTCCCTTTCTAATTGAGTTCTAATTGAAGAAACAAACACCACCTTTTTGAAGCAGCTAATCTCCTTTCTCATAGCTTAGCTGAATGCGGACTCAAACAGTTCTCATAAACCATCCGCTACATTTGAAAATAAGTCAACCGTATGCAGAGTTTAGCACAACACCAGTTCCAAAACTGTTTGGCCAAACTCGCAACGAATACATCACCAAAACTCTGCCAGTTTGTTTCTTAAGCTCCTCACTTTTCTCTACTGTTGATACCTTGTCTCCATGGAGACCACCTGTTTGTTTTCATTCCACTCACTTGTTGCCAGTTTCAATAAGGAGATAAATTATCCTAAAATAGCTGGGCATCACTAATCCAGAATTCGTATCACAGTGGCTTTGTACACATTGGTATCCGAGCGACCACCAGCGCTCAGGTGTTTACTAGCGATCTGTCGTGTACATACAACTCTAGGTTTCTTTTTGTAGAGCCGAAGTCCTAGATGGCTATCTCGAAATCTTCCCCTTGAAGAAGACCTATTCTGTTATCATACGAGTATTAACAACTAGCAGATGTGTCTGTCTTTGACGGGTATTTAAACAAAATTCAGAGATGATACGTGGTATTCCAAAATATATTATACAACTATAATTTATACTATTTAGAAATTATAAACTGTTAGAATACTAATTCTTATAATTATAGAAAATATTAGTAGTAGAAAATAGTAGTAGAAGTAGAAAATAGTACTAGAAAATATTATTAGCACACTCAATAACTGTCATTAGATCTGGAGTTCTTTTAAGTTTTGCAAATTTTTATAATGAGCTCAAATTTGATTTTATATTAGACATACTCGTACTTCGTTATTAGTATATGAGTAGGTGGGGTTCACTTTTATAAAGTGAGCAAATTTTGATAAATGGAAACGAAATTAAAATCAACTAACAATACCTACTTGCTACAGTAAAAATACCTGTACATTTTTAGCTACATATCTGTATAGATGTGTAACTAGCCAAACACAGCTCAAAAGTCCATAACGTTGCTTCTAAAGTGAATTTTCAATTCAATCAAACCTTAGTTTTTAAGTTAGGTATGCACAAATCAACTGTTAAAGTTTCATTTAGCTATGACTTACAGCGGCGGAGTTTGCTTGTGACAACATTTTTGGACAGACAGAAATTTTTCTAAAGGTAAATCCGGTTACTCTAATGTACAAAACGTAAAGATAACTTGAAATAAGTCAGTTCTACGGAATCTACAGACAAAACTTTTCTTTTATTTATATAGATTAAAATACGTTAATTTCACGTCAAAATGGAATGTAGCAACTATTTTATACCAGAACCCGGTATAAATTACACCAGGTTTAATTCCTATGAGTAATAGATTCAATGTCAAAAGCATGGGTTATCACAGTTTGTTATAAAACTAAACTATGTGTTCTAATATAACTGCTACTCAGAGCAAACAATGGTACTCTTGTTGGAAAATACCTGAAAATCAAGAATCCCTATTAGTGCATCAAAATACAGACGTACATTAAGCATTCCACTACCTTTCTTCACTGCCTTTCTTTTTTAGTTCAAGACTATACAAAATTGATGAGATTTCTACTTTTCAGTTTCTTTTCAATCTGTTTCTAGATGTTATATACTGATAACATTGTTGATAACTTTACAATCAAACAAGTCTTATCATTTATGGTTTTTTTTTTCATATATTCCAGACCTAATTATCATTTTGAACTCAAAATCCTTGATATAGTAATTTCCTGAATTTTAAGGAAATGTATTTTTGAATGATCAATTTATAATAAATAGGACCATTGTTAATAATATACTCTATAATTTATTGTCTTGTTATGTTCTTTTAGAAGAGGACGACGTAATTGATAGAAGTATTGAATTGGGAATGTGAATGAACCCCCGCAGACTACAAGATTAAATGAGAACTAGTGTCAACAAAGAGAAGTAGAAAAACTTATTTAGAAAAACGTTCTGTAAAACCAAATATTATAGTTTAAAAATTTATAATAAATGATCAGTAAATTTGTTACTTTATATATAAAAAAAATGTTACAAGTAAAATCAGTAGTTATAAATCTCAAAATTTATTATACATAATAATAATGTATGTAGTATATATTCCAAATTTTCACTTCATTGAATATATAATTTATTTATCCATTTTAATATTTTACAAAAATATTTTAAATTAAGTTAATTTTTCTCCTGATAATGTAATTTTTATAGTTCAGTTAAACTTGAACACCAAATTACTAATTTTAAATTGTGTAACATAAAATTTTGTTTAAAGTCTTCTTTTTCTTAATTTGATGTATTTGTATGTATTTTGTGTTTAAATTTATTTATGTATTTAAATTAACTAGCAGTGCATATTTTATATTTTTTTATGTTGATATTTTAAATTAAATAAATTCAGTTTAAACATATGGTGTTTTTGTGGTGTGGGGGGGATTCCTACAGCTATGTCATTGACAATTTTCATTTTCTATTTACAAATATAAACTCAATCTCGAGCCACTATCTTATTTACCGTTTTAGTGACAGCTAACAGATTTTGTATTATATTAGGAGAAAGGTTGTTAAACAATATGTACATGAATTTAGAAATGGGCAAGAAGAAATGTACTGATATTAAATATAAACCCAAATCTCTATATTTGATATTTCATATGATCTGCCTCAGTACAAACAGAATCTAATTTTAAATTGTTGAGTTATTACTCTCAACATGAGACACGAATAAAGGGGAATATTTAGACAAATAAATATCAGAGTGCAAATGAGAAAATAAATCTGAAATGATCTACACTCAACTTCAATTTCAGTAAAACTGTTATCAAACTAATATTTAATCAAACTTATCTATCAGTTGATGTGATACTGATCGCATCTCGCTAGCATCAGTTTACTCGTTATAATCAAAATCAAAATCCTTTTGTAAGAATATATTGAATTTGAGACTGATGAACTCTCTTGCAAACTTATACAGTCGAAAACTAACAGAATGCAATATTTATAATTGGGTACTAAACTGAATGTGGCAATAATTAAAGCTGATATAAGCGAAGTATTTTTTTTTATTTTTATTTTACATAGTCACAACAATGTAAATGTAACATTACCAGTGACAATGACGAAAGAAATATATACATTTACACATGGAGGCAGGAGGGAAGAAATAATCCAGTAATTATACTTCCTGGAGTGAAAAATAAGTTATAAAACTTAGATTAAATTTATAAGTGACTAGAGTAATTCACACCAATAAGTCTCTTGGCCACTTTCTCTTCAGGCGCCTTTGGGGATTTCCTGGGATATTTGTTGAAGAGATGTTTAGGACTAAGGGATTATTATTGCTAAAAAGATTTTTATGGAAGGTTTTGTAGCGAGATATTGGCACTTGATGAACTGTTGAAATTCTGAGGTCTGAATAGATTGTTTGATTTGGTATGTAAAAAAGGATAATGAAGAATTTTTCTAAGAATTTTTGACTGAAGAGCTTGTATCCTCTGGTCATTGGTAGATTTTGTTTATTGACAGTTGTTAATTTTGAACGATTATCAAGTAAGTGAATTAAAAGTCTATATCGTCTGTTCAGTTCTGTTGTTTTCGTTTTGATATGGGGAGCCCAAGTAAGACATCTGTCAAGGTGCAGTCCTAAGTATTTGGTAGTAGTAGCTTGAGGGATAGGAATTTGGTTAAGAAAGACAGGAAAACATGTGAATGTTACATGAACACTTTTCTGTTCATTGATACGTATTCTCCAACTCTTTAACGAGGATTCTAAAATGTTTAAGTGTTCTTGAATGTAGTAGGAGGCTGTGTCAGGACACTTATTTGAGGAAAGGATTGCCTTGTCATCAGTGAAGATGGAATAAAGGACTGGCCCAAGTATACTTCCTGGCAAAATAATTATGGGTTTCTTGCAATCCATTACTCTCACAACAAGTAGAAAAAAGGTTTTGACAATGCCTGGGTAATGCCTATGGTGATATAGAAAAAGCATGCACTACTGAATAATGCAGTAGGCATTTTAAAAAGTCATAGAAGAGAAGTCTTGAGGACGGTCCATGGTGACAATTTTAGAGGGTTATAAACTGCGAACTAGAGGAAACTGGTTAAATTTTGACATCATGAAACATTGTTGAATTCATGAAATTCAGAATTCCACAATATAAATAGTTGTGACATTTTTGAGGGATGGATGATACTAGAATGTTTTGAAAAGTGTTTTTACATGCAGAAGGGCCTCTACCAGAAGGATATAACTCTATAATTTGGAAAGGGATGTTGTAGTACTTGACAATTTAAGTAAGCTCAACTTAAAACCATGGCTGTCACTCTCTGTCTCATTGTCCTGGTATGGTTGTATAATCAAACACGAAAGCAACAAGAGGAAACAAAACTTGATAACAACTTTTGCATTGTCCTTACTGTATATTTCAAACAGCTGACATATCTATATCTGAAAGTCGATAAAGAAAACCCTGTGCTTGTTCGACATAGGATTGTTCCAAGGAGTAAGTTACAAACTTCTTTCACACCATGAAACTAGTTTTAATGTCTTTGGCATATGTGGTGTTTTTGATGGAGTTTAACATGTTCTATGCACATCCTGGATCTTCTTGTCTAAGGTAAGAAAGAAATATCTACAGTCAGATTAAATATCTACATTTGGTCATTAAATCATGCTTAAATATATTTATCCGATTCAAAATAAAAATAGTTTTTAAACAAAATAAAACTATAATGAATATTCAAAATTAGAATCGTCAGACTAGAATGCATAAGGTCTTTTATGGAACTTGAAAACGAAAAAAGGTTTTGGTTTGAATATTATGTTAGTCTTTAGAACTGAAGACTGCAAGTTATATTTGTGTAGGAGATAGAATACTATTATTAAACCTCCTCCGAGATTACTAAAAAAATCCTCCAAAGCGGTTACCAAAGCCGTACAACTTCATATACTTAAAAATATCCCTACTGTAATAATATGGCCACTTCTTGTATATCTCTTCTTAAAAAACACCAAAACTGCTCAATATCAATGTTGTGGATCACTGTGTATCTCCTGGCTATCTTACATAGCAATCACACACTTACCTCAATCCTCCTGTACTTCTTGTAACTGCGTTTATCTTGTAATGCGTTCTTTATTGTAACAGCACCCAGTGTGGTGCTTTTCATGTGGATTTAGCTTCCACTAACCTAAGCTTGCATATGAATAATCATAGATCTTTTGCTGTTAAGTGCAATAACTTTCCGTTAACATTCATACCAGTTCATACAGACACAGTTTAAATTATTGTCTTCTGTACAAGTTCTTAGATAGATTCCCGATTCGTCCGCCAATATCACTCTGAAAGCTTCAGACGAAGCTTTTATCTGTTTCCTGGAATGTAGATCTGTTAACGAGCTTATCCTCAATCGTAAATAATTCTTTATTGTAGTGTATTTAGTATCTTCAAACAATTTTATATATTTATATACTTTTCATTTATAGATCGTTTTTTTTATTAATTTATAACGTTTCATATATATAAAGATTTTCTTATTTATCAGGATTTATTTGTTTTTGTTCTTTTATTTATCCTTATTTCCCCTCCCTTTGACTATTAGCTACGCTTATTGAGTGTCTCTTAATTGGGACTGTCATCAGTCATCACTTGTATGCGGAGTGAAACACATCTTTTACCTTATGATGAAGCCATCAAAATAAAGCAGTGAATTTTTGTGAGATCTCAGTAAGTGTTTATTTCCTGTGAATTTAGTTTATATATATACTTTATCGCCTCTTTAATTTTCTCTATTATTTACCCTAGCCAACTTTTTATTCTTCCTCTTTCTCTTTCTTTTAAGCTTATCAATTCTCTTTACTACTCGTTCACGTGATTCAAAATCGTGAAGTTGATAACGCCAGGTTTCTCTCTGTGATGGCTTTTCGATATACATACATGTATGTATAAAACGATTTCACATAAACACGTGAAATAACAATCAGTGATCAAACCACAATAAGAAAATGGGAAAGCAAGACTAAGATCTTCCAACCGTAACAAGCGATCTTTGTCAGAGTCAAAAACCCAACTGAGTTGGGTGGTGACTCAGTTGGGTTTTTGACTCTGACGAAGACCGCTTGTTACGGTTGAAAGATCTTAGTCTTGTTTTCCCATTTTCTTATTGTGGTTTGATCATTGACATGTATGTATGTATATATATATATAGCAGTTCAAAATTCAAAGTAGTGCCTTATTCTTGCATATAAACAATGAAAATCATCGTATTGATCGGACAGGAGCTAAATTTATTACCTATAAAAAATCGATGTTGTTATAAATAATA